>DWTT01000846.1:0-13509 GCA_018250895.1 Carterocephalus mandan
GAAGTCAAGTGGGCAACCGGAACGCGGGCAGACGTCGTTGATGGGTCTAATTCTACGCGAGCGAAGCTGCGGGCGTCGACTAGTACATAAATATTTTAAACACATACTTAAATAGATAATATTAACAACCAGACCAAAATCTATTAAAATCACCATATTCGACGAATTTTATTTAATATTTTTAGGCACCCAGCGAACTGGTGATTACACGCACTTACATAAAACTATGAGATACGGTATTCGATAACCAACTTTTGCGTGATATCGTAGGTACCATACATACAGAAAATGTCAAAGTTGTAGGTTAACTTACATAAACACTCCAAGCCAGCAAAAGTGGTATGTCATCAGAAAATAAATTCAAGTTTTTATAACCGAATTTTCACAAATGAAAAGATTTCAAGGATTTAAGTAAAACATCCGTCCACTATCCAACACAACTCTCTCGCTACAAACAACAGTTCCTGCTACGAAAGTCCACTTCCGTCGACTGTTGATATTATTATAATTGTGTTAGCACTGCAGCAGTCGGCTACTTGTCGCACCGAGTCTCGGCGCTTCGGTCTCCGCAGAACTGTCGAAGCAAACGAAACCACTTAGACGAGCGAGATAAAGACAACCTAGGAATAGAGACACTATCCTCGTAAGTGTTGCGACTGGATCATTTATATTGAGAAGCTTACAATATCCGAACGTAAGCCGTCGGTAAACCTGACTAATCGGGAAGAAAATCTCTCGAATGGAGGCTCGGGAACAGAAGAGGGCTGCCTTCTGGCTAGGTGGGCAGACCTGGAGAAGACGAGAAACCGTTGGATTCGGATGGCACAGATCGGCCGGAGTGGTGTTTTTTAGGATAGGCCTCAGCAGTGGGTGAGGTCCTCTGCTGAGGCCCATCCTAGATAACTGGCTGATGGATGGATGGATGGGACTGCTCTTTAAGTCTTGTCTTTGTGGAAAATACAGATTTCACGCGAGACTATCGAGTTCACAATGTCGTAAAACTAAAATTGGAATACCCTCTTAATAGTTGCCGGTGTTATCGAGGCGAACAGCACAGTTTCCCAATTGTTATCTAATTACTTACGTAGAATAAGGACTTTCGAGTTTATCAATGTATTTAATTAATTTTTAAAATGCATCATTTTTACTGCAATAAAATACTTTGGATTAAAATATCATAAAAACTGAACGAAAGAATAATTATTTACCGAAATATGCAGTTCAATATTTATTTGTACGAGTATGAATAGCGGCGGTTACGGCCGGGAGCCTTTGTTCAGCTCACACTACAATAGTGGGCGGTACCCTTTACTTAAAAATGAATGGAATATTGTTGAGGAACGGTAATTTTGCATTCACAACTGACTCTATAATACATTAGCTTGAAGGGCTGATGTTTTAATTAAAGAAATATAAATACGCTGCATAATTCAAAGTTAATCACCATAAACTGCTCTATTCACCGGGAAGTGTGATGGGGTCATCCTATTTCTTGTCTGCGTAAACGACCCGCTCAGAATAGGTAACACTATAGGTTGAATATTTGTTGTATTAAATTGAATGAATGCTTTTTAAATACCAACTGGACTACCCGAGATTTGAAATAAAATAAATTGGCAGTCCTCAGTAAGCACACTTACCACCCACAGCCACCGATGAAACCACGGGGTGTAATTAAACAGGGCATACATATGTACGGCCGACATACCTACTTGCGGGTCTTATTTATGGCGCACGGGGCACGGGGCACCCTGGCTAGCGTTTGTACCTTCTAAATTACTGCTGCACCAAGCCTCGGGAGTAATGCGGGCATGAAACTGGGAACAATCCTACCATGTATACAATTGTATACAATATACAACAACAATTCATCATCATCACAACCCTGATGTGATGATGATGATGATGTGCGGATTGAAAGACTTCACATGCCTTCGAGATCATTATGGCAAGAACTCTCAGGCATGCAGGTTTCCTCACGATGTGTCCTTCACCGTTATAGCAAGTAACATTTAATTTCTTAAATCGCACATAACTAAGAAAAGTCGTTGGTGCGTGCCGCTTGGATTTGAACCCGGACCGCTCGAGTGAGAAGCGAGTTCGACAGCCACTGGGCTGTAAACAACAATTGTACAATAACAATTATACAATTGAATAATAATACGTCGCGCGCGTTAATTCCTATGGTATTCACAGTCAGCCAACCCTTGATGAGTGAATGGTGTTGTGGCAGGTGGTACATTAAACAAACAAATTGTAATTTCACTTATTATTTGGTGAGGTACTTATTTACAGTTCTTTTAAAGAGGCCTATACTGTATTAAATAATTACGAGATTGACATAGCTGAAACTCTAAACCGCACTGCGCTACTCAAAGCAATTTAGTCACAGATAAGACGAATTCAGTACTGATTTGTACAGATAACTTCCCAGTGTTTATGCTGCTCCGTACCCCTATCCATTCCACAGCCATCAATATCCATGGGAGACTAAAACGACATTTCGGTCCAGTTTGGCTATCTCAGGTTGTACAAAAACGGACCTTACCGCGCGGTAATAAGAGTAGTTGGGGCAACCGAGGGTCGTATCAATCTTCATTGAACTGGAACGGATATGCAGGAGCAGCGGGAAAGTTAGATGGAATAACTTTCTGTCTAGGCTTTGCTGCGGCTCCTGATGCGGAGGGTGTGGACGACCGCTGGACCAACAAGAAACGATTAATAAAGTGAATTTCTCAACTCCATCTAAAATACACCAATTCCAAAATTTTTTAAGTAATTGAAAATCTAAATGGCTTATTTTGGAAAATAATGAAAGTAGGAAACACCGAACCGTAATCTGAAAACCCGTGGAACGTCATTTTCCTGGGCTGTTCCTGGACCAGTCACGTGGACTGAAGTGATTCCAAAAGTGTCATTATAGAGGTGAGCTCAAGTACGTAAATTAACAAGAGGCGTTTTCACTGAAGGAAAAGCCACGCGGCGATTTGAGGCCCATGAGCGTTCTGCATAACGTGTCCTTTCGAAACTGCGACTGAAGACTCTGATATCATATCAAGAATTAAATTATCGTTAAACATTATTTACAACCTATTTAAATTGCTTACACGCTCGCGTTTTTAAGTGAAGTGCTTTTTAGCGATGAAATATCATCAGCTTTACCGGCGTACAAAACATTGCGAGAAAACCTTCATGCCTAAAACCATGGAATATATTACTAAATAACCTATATATATTGTTTAACAATGCACCCATGATAGGTTGTGATCGTGAACTAGCAATCGGATAAAAACTAACTGAACAACCGCGGGTAATCGAAGCCTCACTTTCGCGTCGCGTCGTTCCACTAACTACATAATAGAAAAAAAATATAGAAAATCTGCTGTAATAAATATACTTTGTTTGTTTGAATACTGGCCAATTTGTTAGTGCAAACAAGCAATACGAGAGCGTTTACTCGTTATTCTTTGAACGTTGGTAAGTTATGCAAGTGCAAGTTGAAGGAAGCTCACCTTAACACGAGCCGCTGCCTCATTGCGGGTCTGAGGCGATTGCATTTTACGCCTTATTTAACACGGGCCTGTTTAGGGCTCCGGCCTGCCCGCTCGGCGGGCGGGCAATTGAATAGGGGTGGCGGAGGACTCGAGACGACTTCTTTAAGTACGTAACTTTTTTATTTATAGTTCTACGACAAAAAGTTACTGAACCAAAGTTGTAGAGAATTTAATTTGCAACAAATTATGCTGACAATTTTTTTTTATCAGGTTAAGAGATATATCGTAAAAACCATTTCGACCCCTATTTTCAAGATGGCGGCCGTGGGACAAGGGTGGCGACCCCACAAACTTGGTTTTAGCTTTACACTGACCCCCCCTACACATCAAAAAAATAAAATTGCGTCCGCTAAAAAACGCAAGGTTAGGCCTAAAAAATGTAACATTTCAATGACTGACTAAATGTATTCTTCAGAAATACCTGTTTAAAATTAATTAGTTATCATTAGGAAATACCTATGTGCCTACCCTACTACATACCCTAATCACCTGTACCCGCTATAATTACGTAGCGTGTCATTAAAGGCAGCGACAAGAGTAATTTCCATCAATCGCTTCTGTAAGGACCCCCGGTCCGCTGACGGCGACAGCAATATTTCCCGTAAGTTTCGCTCGCACTTCCGAAATAACCGAAAATGAAGTTTCAAATAAATGTTATCCACCGACTTTAATATCAGTTAATTTGGTTCAAATCAACGTTGGATTCCATTGAGAAACTATGCACTAGAGATGACAAACATCATCATTAAATTCTTCCATGAGCTTTATCATTGTTATCCATATTATTAGCAATACTTTCAGTGACCTGAAAGTATTGCTAAATATAAAAAATAATATTATAAAGAGGAAAGATTTGTTTGTAATGTTTTCACACAAAAACTACAGGACCGATTTCACCATTACAAAGCTGCATCTTCACTGTGTGACATTGGTTATATAATATTACTTGGCGTAAACGAAACTATTGTTATGTACACGCGAGCGAAGCTGCTGACGTCCACAAGTTATAATAAAAACTCATTTTCCATAGGAGCTAACGGTGGTCAGTTTTCATGATTTCTGGCCGAACAACAACACATAGAAACTCTTAAAATGACTATGTAGGTAAGCGATGAGAAGTAATATTTTCCTGACGCTATAGCGCTACCGGAACCAGTGTCCCGGCTCTACGGGCGAGGTCGCTGACGTGCCACACTTTACTCCACATTGTCTACTCTTAAAATGTTCTCAATGGTCCGATTCCAATTTTCGTTTCCATTTGTTATGTTTGGTGAAATCGGAGCGCGCAATTTGATATTATATTTTGTTATGCTGTGAAACACAAATTTCGTTTTTCGCTTCAGTATTATTTACGTTTCGGTTGAAAATTATTGTTTGTATGCAATAAGCTATTGGCTTTTGGCGCCGCGGCCGCGCTGTGGCCCGTTAACATTGTATAATATCATGGTTCTGTCATAGAATTGATTTTATTTTATTGTATGGAAAAGAACGAGACAATAATCAAAGCTAATCGATTTGGATCACTTATGATCGACGGGAACATAGCATATTTTGATGAGTTGTTCAGAATCAGAGTGACGCTTAGGCTAAGCCTGTGCTCGGCTTTAGTGGCTTTAGCTTAAAAGGATGGAAGGAGTTCCCAAAGGAACAACGACACGTAAAAGCTCAACTATACTGTACAAGTACTATTGGTAGATTAGTGCACATTTTCCATCAAAAATATGCATATGCAAAACCTATCGAATACACGCCTGGAATTAGACACATTAAAAGGTTAAACGATGCTGTTTTCCAGTCGCATGCCCGCACTTTATGAATGTGTGAATATGAAATGATAAAGCAGCTCCTAAATTTCGTTCTTAATATAATTAACTGGCGCATTCATCAGCCCGAGCTGTGCGAGACAGCCTTTGTTCTGCTATCTCCCTCGCGCAGTCTCCTACGCGTGACGTATGAGCCGTTTTTGTCCCAACTGCGCTAATTGTGCTAACAGTTCGGCTAATGCAAGTGTTATACGGCGGAGGATTAGCGCACAAAAGCCATGAGAATGGAATGAAAATTGCATTTAAGGAGCGTCGGATGAACATCCCGGGAGTGCCTCCATTACTCTACGCGGGAGAGTTAGCTTAATGCCTCTTATTACTGTCACCAGGAGCAGGCTCACTGGCGCTGTTCGCAGTAAGGTACGTGTGTTGCAATCCAATCTTTGTTCAGGTTTGGTGATATCTTCCTACTGGATTCCTAAAGTACACTAAGTATCATCGCAGTCTCTTTGAGTTTAAAAAAATACAAAGAGAAGAGAGTTCTGACATGTTTTCCTTCACCGTACAGTCCAAATGTATGCTGTAATATGAATTCAAAACCATTCGAATAGTGTAATTTGAAAAGAGTTTTTTGCCATGTTCTTCTCGGTAGCATCAACTTCGTGAACCCGTGGTAGATAAAAAAATGCAGTGACGGTTGTCAGGCGTATACAAATATGTACCATATGTATAATGAATGAATGAAGAAAAATAAATGAATCTGAATCTGAATCGGGGTTCTGGGTTCCTCCTTTATCTTACATTCGAAGTATGAAAACGCTCAAGCATGTTTTACACAACCACTATCTATTGGTTGATATATGCATAAGATAACATGCTAATAAATAATAAAGTGTAGTTATTTTATCTGTTAGCGGCAATCTATCCCTTTCTCGAAACGCGCTAAGATATAATCTGTAATCAACCCGACCCTATGCTAGCTTGGAGAAATATGGGACCCAAGCGCAGGTGGGTAGGCTACAAAAAACTTTTCCCCAGTTGAGGGTCATCCATCCTATTTCACAAATAAATGTTCCAGCTAGTGCCAACGTCGCCCGCCGGACTAAACAGAGATTGAGTTTCATAATAATGATCCCCCGGGCGCTAAAATACTATTATAGTTAATGCCTGGATTAAACTTACGCAGGGTAACTCCTGAAAGGATAGCTTCAGTAATATCATCCACATTCACGAACTCGGCTTATCGTAAACAGTACGCGACGTGTTTAAACCCTCAAATACATTTGCAGCCCTCGGAAGTTATAAGATTAGCTAAGCTCCAGTAAATAAACAGGAATACGCACCACGCACACACGCACCGCGACTGATAAACCGTCTAGCTGACAACACGCACACACGAGCTGTGGACTCAAAGGTCACCATCACCATCATTCCTTCAGACCTCCAGACACAATCTTCGGGGCATGACCATGACCAGCCACGGTCGGTTTGGAACTTCCGAAACTTTTCTTCTCTCAATTTTTAGGTCAATTTTGCGAAAGCTTAGGCCATTTTGTCGGCAAACCTTGTCACCTTCTCGTGGGGCGACCATGGCCACTTTTTACTCAGATCCCCTACGCGCCCACATTCATAGGTTATAGTGCCATTGAACACCTATCATCGTGTCAATGATATAAAAAATGCTCATGTATTATTCATTATTTCGTGGTCCCATTTAGTCCTAAAATGAAAATTCAGCCTTAAAACCAGTAATTGTAATCCAGCTAATAATGAGAGATATTCGCCGACCCCGATGGCCGACCTACATGCTCGTGTGAGTACCTGCTCCTTGGCACACGGCTCGGCGCGCCACCACGAGCCTCTCATCTGAACTCACTCGCGTTTACATTTAAAATTGTTCTGATTAAAGAGATCGACGTTCCAAATGAAAAGTGAGCGCAGTCGTACAAGAGAAGAGACGACCACCTGGGCATCACATTATGTTGATACGGTTGTCTTATATCCATGAACAAGATTCTACACGAAGCTGCCTGGCCGATCTCTACGTGACCGTCGGTCAGGCCAAGCCATCGACGCTTGCTTAGTTTGTCCGTATGGTCAATTCGCTCAAATACTAACACTTAAAACAATTTGCAATAGAATTGATCTCGGATAAAACCCAGGTAGGAAAAAATTGTCTAATGCTGACAAACTCATGGTTTGAACGCATGGTTTCCGTCACAGAACAGATAAATTTTATCTATTCTATGGTTTCCATGTCCATTAAAACTCGATGCAAGTAAAGAACGTCAGTGAGATGATGCTATTTCTGCCTGGACCCTTGGTAGGGCGCCACTCGCCGCGCAGGCTAAAGTGGAGCGCACGTTAAATCGGATGAGTCTCTGCACTTTGCCTTCAATTTCAACAGCTTTTGCGAATTTCGAGGCGTGGCGAGCTCTCGAGCGATTATAGCCCCGGAGCCGGCTGCATATCCGCGACAAATTTAAGTAACAGCTCAATATTTTTCACTCTCAATTCTGTTTTTGTTTCATCGTACTTTACATGCTTTATGCCAGCACACATGTATGTAGGTACGTAGGCTGGTGGCCAGTGCTGTGTAAACATTGATGTCCAATGTGTTCACATGAAAACATGAGCCCACACGTGGCCGGTAAACATTCGCTAGTTAGTGATAAGCCCACCTATTGTACTTATTTTGAGGTATTGTAATGTAATTGTTTCTGTATAGTATTGGTGTACAATAAAGAGTTAATAATAATGATAATTCCTTAATTATTAATCTGGCTCAATTATGAGATTACTGCGTGCACTAACTGGACAGTCCCATTTTAAATCCTATTCCACATTTGTCACAGATGTCTTGGAGAGCAGGTCTCATTTACGTCGAATATCATCATAATGTCTATGGGGAGAATTATTTGATCCGTGAAGTTAATAATACAAAATACTGAAGGTTATAATAACACAAGTTCATACAGTACACATACTCGTAGATGTAGGAGGTTGTAAAAAAAAGACGATCTGCCAGAGGCTCTGTAAAAGTGAAGCCTGGAAAGCCTCAAAATCATCTCCAATTGTTTTTATTTTTTGTTGTAGTTGTTTTCTGTTTGTCTGTCGCGACGCGCACAACGCCATATTCATTTGTTCATGAGCACATTTTTTCTATGGTGGGGGTGGGTGGCTACTAAATAATAAACAGCTTACACGGCATATTGTAGTATTATTAACACGAAATGTAATATTGGTTGGCCATTAAACCGATTCACATCGAGAGCACTTGCATTGATAAATTCATTTTCGACGAGATAACTGGCCGCAAGCCATTTGCAGTTCGCCGCACGGTTTCTTCTTACAACTATTGCGGTCTGGACACAGATCACCCCCAATCTCTGATGGGGTGATCTGTGGGTCTGGAGCTTTTACGTCCACTGGTTTAGTGCAGATCCAACACAAGTTTTGAGACAAACTGAGTGTATAAATAAGATTTATCGTTGAAAACTCATAACTGACTGCAGTAGGCGATATAATGCATAGTTACTTATTAAACAATAACATGTGCACAGAGAGGAGACGCCGAGACCTGCTTAGAAACATCATCTCGTGTGAGTACGCGGTTCTGACATATTCATCACGCTAGCCAATTGCAAATTACATAGACTCCACTAGACTGTTAGGGAAATCTCTTAGATTAAATTACTTCATAAGGTTTCCTAACCGTTAGTACTCAAGCTAGTATCTAATGGTTGACATTTACCTAGTATGGTAGAATTAATTTAAAAAAAAAAACTTAAAAAACACGCTTTTATATTTAACCGAACCAAAATGTAGATTATTTTAATTTCTAAATGTTTTTAAGCCACCTTGATCTTCGACAAGACAATGATTTTTTTACGTCCATGGATTTTTTCCACTAGCGGAGACCCATCCACAAACCGACCGCGCCCGTTGTTGCTTAACTCCGTCAATCACATCGAATCGATGCAAGCTACTGAGTTACGGATGCTACCTGACAACGACTCTTCACTCCCAACGGCAGCCACCGCAGGCCACATAATAAATATCACATACATTGACACCGCCGCAGAAGTGTCCTCATTTCTGCGTCTGACATGGTCGTAATAGTTATCTAAATGATAACACAAGCAGTTATACAGAGCAATAAATGTGAGAGGGATGCACGCTCAATGTATGTTGGTTGCTGTTCACTTTGATTTTAATTGCTCTGTACTGCCACTGTTGACCTATGTATTTATGTCTGGTGTAGGACAGGCCACGGAGCTCTCGTTGTCTAGGAGGCCAGGACAACCCTGCTGCAGTGCAGAGAAAAAATGGAGTGCATTATTTTATTTTAAATATTGATTAATTTAGGGTACTGCATGGTGGTCGTAGTTAATGTTTCGTCGGAAAACCCACTGAAAGGAGAGTCGGTCGAGGGAATCGAACTAAAAATTCAAGCAAGGTGTTAATTGGAAACCCATTTTCGCAGAATACGTGCTCAGCCGTCAATAATAATTGAATGAAAAGTTCGCCGGGGACGGCCTGAATTCCTAATGGTCGCTACATTTCAGCTTTAATGTGGAAACGAAAGGCAAAGTCCGACTCGGATAGGACCAATTTGTGTCCGATCTTCGAGCAGTTGCCGCGCAATCACGATGCGCCGCGCGAGGTACTTCAGCAGTTTCAGATTCAGATACTGCCGCGGGTCAGAGTTAGCAATGGAATTTTCGGACCGATTTATTTAAACAAAGTCACAACACCGGTGTAAGACATCACAACTGCTCTAAATACATTATTTCCTTATGCATTTGTACTATTTGAGTCAGATCACAAACAAACCGACAGTTTCCCTCATATACATATATGAGAATGTGTAACTCCTTAACTAACTTTCATAACTCCACTGCCATTCACGTGGCATGAAATCGCCAAAAACACTTTAAGATTAAATTTTGTATGAGAATTGCAACTTTCACAGACGGAATATTGTGAAGTCGTGATGCTGATGCTGCTTGCACGTGTAAAGGATTAAAGTTTCAGACGCGTCGTGCTTGGACTATCCAACTTTTTCTCGAGCTTCGAATAGACAACGATTGCATAATCCAATAAAAATATAGAGTATTGAGGCATACAACATCAATATATGACATTTTAATGATATTCTATAGGTCTCGTCTATTGGCAGAAAAATATGTGATGCCTTATGTTGTTTAACAACCGATTCATTCATTTGTGTCTTCTACCGCCCTGATTAATAGTGGGTTCAGCATCTCATCAACCACAGTACCCGTATATTCTCAAGAATTCTTGAAGCTTTCTAGTCACGTAGCTGAAAAATAGGGCCATAATGCGAGGATTAGCACGTGTGGCTGAAGACGGGAATTTTAAATCGAGACGGGACTGCCAAGTGTCTCTGCAGTTCCGAATAATACAGATATTTAGAAACAGTATCGTATGGAATACGGTGGATTTTTACATCAGCATAACCAATTTCATATAAATTCAATTAAATCAAAATTAATTATGATCACACAAAATCCATTCATTCGCTCGGAAGGGAAATGCTCCACAAAAAAGCACTCCTGAGACTGCTGAGTGAGGTCTCATTTATTTGTTTAAGTTCATATAAGCAAGCAAGATGAGCAGGGAGGTTTGATTTCAAGTAAGGTTCTTATTTGAAGCCAACTTGTTAGCTTCTATCGATCATTGCCAATCAAAATGTTCTCCACAATAGCACAATATCTTCTACGTGACTTGCGCTTCGTTACATCCTTACTAATATATAATTGTGCAGGTAATTCCCAGGAGCAAGGCTAGTTAATAAATATTGGAGAAGTGACCCCAAATGTCGGCAGCGGCTGCACTGACTGGCAACGCTTCCGACCGCTGTTCGGAGCGATTGCCGAAACTTTGATAATATCCATTGCTCTGGCCGCTCCCGAACGGGAACTTGGAGCGGATCCGGCGCACGAATAAATAAATACCATCCAAACAAACATCATTTACCGCTACTGCAGAGAGCATGGTAACTCTGTAATCCCTGTTTTACAGCTTTCACGATGAAGTTGATAATACTTACTGATAATATGTAAATGGGAAAGTGTGTTTGTAGGTTTATTGGTTTATCCTTCTTCTCCGCCTCAACGGATAGATGAATCGACGTGCATAGATGTAGAGTGACTGGAGAGTGGCACAGGCTACTTGGAGCTACTTTTTATTCCGGAAAATTAGCGGAATTATAGCGAAATAAAATATTTCAATTCATTTAATTTTCATAGCACCCTACCATAATTTTACGATACTACGGTGTAATATATTTTGAAAAGTCTTGCTTAAGTACTTCATACATTTCCAAAATAGCCAAATACCGAGTTGGCGTAGTTTACACACGCAGTAACATACGTTAGGCAGTGTTTACACGAGCCGCGCGGGCGGGCGCCGCGCCTGGTCTGGCGGTGTCACTCACAAATCAAAACGTCCCGACATCTGTTGGGTGATAGATCTGTGGTTCTGGCGATTGTCGGACGGAACCATTCTGGACTATATGCTGATTCGGGAAAATTTATCCCGTAATGAAGCTAATGAGATTCGCTTATTACAAGCGATTGAGGTGGTCTCTGTTATATATATTTTAATTAATATTAATTAACGAAATTAAAAGAAAGTGAAAGAAGAAGAGAGAAAGAATGCAAAACATGCACTGCATCCCTGAGACGAATCAAATACTGAGACAGTTCATCCCGAAATATAAAGAGGATCTCGTGGAGTACAGGATGAAATTTTGTATGGATTTGTTTTTAAATCTTTACTACCTACTACATATTATAAACGGAGAGTGATTTTTTTATTTTTTTGGTAGATTCATTGCTACATTCACGAGGCTATCTAGAACTAGGCTAAACTTCTCAGCTTGCCCCAAATGTTGATATTCGTCAAGCAAGTGGAGCAAGCAAGAGCGCCTGCCCTTCCAAGCGCTCCTTAGATCCTTAAACCGCGAGCGCCGTTTTACTGCTATATCATAGGTTTGTCCTGAATTTAAGATATATGGTACATCGATACGTGTTCGCCAATACAAATTCAGCGTATTTGTATGTTCCATAAACTTTCAGCATACCCCGCGTAACATCGTATTAAATAAAATCTATCTTTGATCTATTTCTGAGAGTCGTGAAGTCTAGGTTTTTTTCATTTTGTTCCCATATCGAAAAAGTTGATATTTACATATTCAACTATAACATAAGTGCCGAAGCTCACCCCAGCCCCAACACAACCGGAGTAAGTCTCCGCAGTCATGAAAGAAGTTATAATTAAGTTGACACAAACTTGAAGCGGCCACAATATCAACAGCCGCGTGTCAATGCGGGTGTATGGAAATTATTAGAAAAGTTTGGCAATACAAGGAGGATAGGGTTGGAGGAGGTTCCCGGGACGGCTGCGAGGGATCCGACGGGTTTAAATGAAAGTCGAAAGTGAGGGGCTGCGCAGGCAAGAGACAAACACGAATGTTCGTGGAAACGCGTCGAAACACTGGCTTTTCGCGTGCGTTAGCCGAAGCCGTTATCCTAACAGTCCCTCAATCATCACAATAATGGAACTTAAATTGTCAGCAAAACAAAATGCCCTATAAATAAATTATTTTAAATTATTTTTTTATGGTCAGTTCCACGCAAGGTGAGTATTAACTCGGAGAAAAATACTACTTAAGAAATCATGTAATATCGCGGTAATATCATCAAGAACAATTAACGAGAAGTATCTCATAACCTTGGAACGTTTTTTTTTCTTGCTTGTCGTAAAATCGCACTCAATCGCGAGTCTACGGCGTCACCCATTAACGCTTGAGTACACGCGGCGACCGACGCAGTCGCTGACGTCACGCGACTTGTTTGCTCGACTTGACTGAATATTATCCTTTTATGACGCTATTTATGATTGAATCAAATCATAGCCGTAGGTAGCTGAATCTAGATATTCAAAGATAGATAGCTGAATCTAGATATTCATATTTTTATTTTTGTTTTTATTTGCTTTTTTTATTTTATTTCTATTGTCATTGCTTATTGCTTTATGTTCGTATAATATGTTATGTAAGTTATTTAAGTTTGTTACATTGTTACTCCGCAAATACGACTGCTCGAGAAAAAAAAGGGCTACGCTGAAAACCAGCAGCCGTGGTTCTCTCTCAGTACCACGGC
>DWTT01000847.1:0-13505 GCA_018250895.1 Carterocephalus mandan
GCTAATCGGTACTTTGACTTGAAGGTCTCTGTACTTATTTTAACTCTTAAGGGCGGTGGTAGATCATTCCAAATTTTTGCAGCGTTTGGATACTAGCATGTAACACTATCCAAACGCTGTCACTTATGATAACTATGACGAACATTTAACATCAGAAAACCCTTTCTGGAAAAACTAGTTGGACAGTTCGTTATAAGGAAGGTATTAGGACTGAAAAAGCAGAGACTGTTGTTTTGTGACAGTGGTAGGTTATCTCAGTGAGCAGTATACCTTTATTTAATCTACTCCTGCTACTCGAAGATGTGAAGGACGTAGAAGCACCTTTAAAAGGATGGCGGGATAATCGGCAGAAGCCAAAATCTTGACTCACTAGCTCACACATTATAGTATTAGAAATAAAAAACGTTTTATTTGGCCAAATAATTCGATAGCTGAACACATTTCTGAACGTGGAAAGAGACAAAAATTAATAGAACGGTGCGCGAAAGGGACGCATAGTGACATTGCCCGCGAGCGTTTCTGCAATATCAGCTCGCGTCATTAAGTGTGCGAGGAGCAATCGCGCAGAAGAGATTAACTTCTGCCGCGGCGCTTGGTACAACACTTTTACGAAATATTATAGCGAACGTTATGGGATATCGGATCTCTGGAAGTATTATCGTAGCTGGAGATGGAACTGCATTCTGGGTAGAAGCGCGATTTCTGAACAAGAGGACCTTGGTTCAATGCCCGGAGTGAGCAAAGTATTATTGGTGTTTTATAATCTGGTGAATGGACTTAACTAATAAATGGGTCGTGTAGGTATCATTAATGCGAAGAACACTTCAATAGTTAAATCCATTGATTTTGACTTCGATTACCTGCCTGCCTTCATTATTTTACAATTGGACTAACTATCCTAATCCCTATTTGAGTCTTGTTATAAATTATGTCACGTTTGTCACGGGCGGCAGCATATTAGTGCTGCTAGCTCGTTTGCCATATTAATAAAAAAAGAAACAAAATAGTTCGTACCTACCATAATAATTTTTTGCGATAAGAAAACATGCGGAAATCTGAAGATTGATTCCCGTAAACCATCAATCAATGGCCTTAAATTATGACTTTCATTTTATAAATTAACAACAATTTTAAAAATAAAAATATGATGTTAGGTCAAATAATTATCTAAACGTTCTGCTCTTCCTGTCGCATATCCTGCGCTGTTTGATACGTTATATTTTAAGAGTCATTGTTGACTTTTATATTTTACCTCGTCACTTAACAGTCTCTTTGTTGCTACTCAAAATTCTAGGTGATGCTCATGCCATTGCATTGCCATGCACCTCCTCATTGGATGCCGCCCACTACAACTGAGACATATCCAGAATAAGACACAATAACGGACTGAAAGATCCGGTCCATGTATTTTAACTTATTTTATTCATATATATATGTATAATGTACTTCCAGAAATAGTATTGTACCTACTGGAGAATTACTAATTTTACCTTTGGGCACAGAATAATAGCTTTGGGTTAATACGATAATTTGTTGGTCAGTTCGGTAGGTATGAAGACTATTAGGAATGCAGGACAGTAGGTAGTTAGTATGGGCAAGTTCTAGTTGGTTCCTACCGCGTAGAGACTACGCATCATACAGCTACACTCATACTACCGCTCCCTCACTATCTACTTCCAAATACATTTCAATGTAGATTTGATAGGTTCCAAACCAAAACTCACATTTCCATTTTAAACGTTTGAAAACCAAAGGAATATATAAATTCGTAATGCTTCACGGTGAGCTTGCGAACGACTCGAATACTCGCCAAAAAGGCGTCTGCGTGGAAAAGATTAACTCACCTAGCGTTGCACGTGAAATATGAATGTCTGGAATATATCACCTCAAGTAAAAATAAAAGGTGATTATTGCGAGATATTTTCCTTTCGAAAATGTTCGCAACCCATCTACTAACCTCAGAGCTTGCGAATAGCAGAAACAGACGGACAGCATCCACATCGATTGGCGAAAATAAGACTCAAAGGCAACCCGCTGGGAAATGTTTCGTGGATTTGATGAGTGTACATGCTTCGTAGCGTTGGACTTGTATGCAGATCATTTTTATTTTTCTTTTATTCTCAGTTCTTTACTGAACTCTGTATTTTATTTATGGATATAAGATTGCAAAAGAGCTTGCAAAACCACCCATATGCTGCCGCCCATTACAACTGCGACTGACTTTGAACAAGAGTCAAATAAGGACTGGGGTGGTTAGTTCAATTAGCTGAGAGAGTTAATTAGAACCTTAGTTGGTTACTTCGTATAATATCACATGTATAATATAATTGTATGTGTTACACTGTATGCAGCTAATTATAAATTAAAATATGTAAATCAAAATATTTTTACTTATGTAACAATACTTTTATAAAATTTTGAATTGTAAGCTTACGCTTAACTAAATAGTTACTGACGTCTACTTTTGTTTTTACGAACGGTAAGAAGTGCTACCTATTGTTTGTACTTGAATAGCAGAAACAGACGAAAAGCATCCACATATATTGGAGGAACACCTCTTATTTATTGCCCTACCCGCTGGGAAATGTGTTTCGCGGACTTGATGAGCTTTCTAGCGAATGTATATGTGGATCGTTTTCTTTTTATGGTATTTTCAGTTCTTCACTGAACCAGGATCAGATGGCTAGAATTAACGCTTTCCGATTTTATTCGTAAGCGATCGCTGAGTAACGGGTGTACCTACGACAAACAGTAATACTTTTAAAATGTAAATTAAATTTCATCTTCTTTCATAACAAGGCGTAAACTATGCATATAAAAAAGTCATTTCATGTACTCATATTTTATTTATTTATTTATTTGCTTAAAATAAGGTTGTTACAATTATACAATGATAGGTGGCGCTATTCGTTAGTTTTAAACTTAGCGAAGATTAATTCGTCATAATTATTCTCTGTCTGTTTTACTGAAAAGTTGCTTTAACACTTGCGCTAGAAGAAATTACAAGACGAACAGAAGTATAAGCGTGTCATGTCATTTTAAAGTACTTTTTTTGACTTTGTTATCAATTTTACAGAGCGTTGCGCTTATGATATTCTGCTTCAGTTGCAATTCGGCTGTAGGACCTACAGTAAAGGTTGGCTTCTTAATCCAGATGACTGCGAGAGTCTGGCTTGTTTGTTTTGGTTAAGTAGGCTACTTTAAATAACTTGTTTTAAAACTGTTATTTTTTAAAGTGTCTGTCTGTGCCTTTGTTTCGGTTTATAATACTGATTTTAGTTTGTTCTGAAGATGATATAAAAATACAATCCCAATTGACAATTGACTTGGTTTTATATTGTATCTACTAAGAAAACCCCATAACAAAATCTGTACAGTATAGGTATATCCTAGGTCCTAGTATAGGTATTATAACGATACACTCTGTATTCCAACATTTCCAACCGATAAACCATCTAGGCGAAATTGGTGAAATTTGTAAGCGATACAGATCCAACTTACAATCTTCTTCAAATAAATGTCTTCAAACTTGATCTGGTATACACTCAGTGTCTCAAAGAATATGTTAGCGTTATAGAAAAAGAAGGATGATGGGGAGCGTGACTGGAGTTACAACTACGAGAAGCTGCGCTGGTAGGAAGATATCTTGTAGGTAATTCTAAAATATAATATACTAGCCCGCAGCTTCGCTCGCGTGGAATTAGACAACAATAGTTTTGTTTACAGCTAATAATATGATATAGCCTATGTCACTCAGTGAAGATGCAGTTTTCTAATGGTGAAAGAATTTTTGAAATCGGTTCAGTGGTTGTGTGAAAATATTACAAACAAATGATTCCTTTTTATAATATTAGTATAGACTAGCAGTTGTCCGCGTCTTCGCCCGCTTCGGTTATTATATAGCCTTGTGATCTACATATCCATTCTGGGCTATAACAATCCATCCATCAATCTGATACTGCGTAGCTCCCTGGGAGCTTCATGTGTTTCGATATTTTCAACAATTATCGTCATTTTCAACCAGTTGACAAAAAAAACATTAACAAGTTTACTTAACAAAACCTGAAAAATCCTCATGAATAACTTTTTCTATTGGTGACCGCATGAAAGTTTCTTTAGTAGATACTTTTTGAGTTTACGCACAGACAGATAGACGCGGTGCAAGACTTTTGTTTTACTATATGTGGTGATGTGCGAGTCAACCTAGCGGTGTTAGGTCAGTGGCTGATACGACTCTCACTCGAAAGAGTTCAGCTCAAATCCCAGCGGGCAAGTCACCTTCTTTGTCTCCAGTTAGGATTTAGTTATAGTTTCTACTAACATTTACTAACGATCTATTATAATCTGTTCTACGAGTACTAACCCACTAACATTCTATAGGCTACTTAATTGGCAGAAATAAAAGATTATTTATTTACGCTAGTTTTTAAAATAATCGAAAGAAAACCCTAGGTATGTTTAAAGAAAAAGAAAAATGCTTCTAGCTTTACGTAAAAATAAGCATTCTCAGTTACTCCTTCATTAAATTTTAACATTTTTGATTAGTGAACCAATGTTTACAAACGAATTTTTCCACTAGTAACAATGATTTTAGTTATAGGTCCACAAAAAATTTATCATAAAATATCGCTTATTTTTAAATTTTCCCATTTATTGCCAATAAGCCATAAAACTAAAGCAATAAAATCGTTGAATACCTTCCATAGGCTTTTCCTGTTTTATCGCCTAACGACGCGTCATAAATATGTTCTTAACATGCAAAAACTTCGATAACACACTTTACAAGTGGGAATTGTAATTGTTTTCGAGTAGATCAAAGATTGATATTTTAAATCCACGCTGACATGTTGAAATAACACTCGCACCACCTCGTACTGTATGGTTTATTATAATTGTAAAAATTAATAAGTGTTATTTAATTTGTTCGATAATATTTTTAAGAGAGACAGGCTCTAATGATGGAGACTGAAGACCAAGCCGAAATATTACTAACAAATAAAACTAATCATGCCTATAATACCGGAAACATAAGTCAAGGGCTCTGTGGATGAGATAAAAAGAAATACTATAACTAAACTAAATAATTATAGTACCTACTATTAAAATTAAACAATGTGTACATTGTAGGTAAGTAAAGTGTAAATTTTAATGTTAAAGCTAATCTTCTAGCATAAAATTAGCACAGTTGTTTTCAGGAAAATTTTCTAATTCGATGTGTTCCCAATTTACCTGGTAAGATTGCTAAGTCAAATAAAAATTCCCTAAATTATGCTATATTTTAAAAAGAACTTTAGCAAATGCCACAAAAGAAGGAGCCATAACGTTACCTCTTACGATTTTTCAACTCTTACCGCTCTGTGAAGCGACAACGCTAAGAAATGAAATTTTCTCGTACACAGAAACGACCGAGTCACATAATAAATACGTTTACACTGTCGCAACCGCTTCCTCTTGTCGTTTTCAGTGCTTGGCGAACTAAATAGTTATTATGTAGCTTCTGGCAGCGAATCTCACTAGCTTGATTTCTAGTGTAGGTACGAGTACACTAAGCTATTTTCTAGGGAAGACGTTGATTCATTTACGAGCATAACGTAGTATCAGTATTCTTGTAAGATTATGACTTGTGTGACTGCTGAGTGATTTTGAATTTAAATATTTTACTGATAACTATCAATTTCTATCCTTGTCTTTACCACGAGCAGTCTGCGATGGTATGTTAGTTTTGAATTGCACATTGTCGCGGGAAGCACGATGTACACTGAAGTAAGCCGGTAGCTTCAATTCAGTAATAAATAATTATACTGTAAAAAAAATTTTTTTTAATAGCTTTTATATCTTTTTTTTTATTTTCATGCATTGTCATCGGAACCTAATATGTGTACCAAATTTCAGCTCGATAGCTTCAGTGGAAGTGGGTGAAATATTGATTGCAAGATTCCAGGACATACATGAATGAATACATACGAGTGAAGTTAAATAAAAGCTTATAAAATACTCAAATGTTGCAAGAAATTTAAAATGTTTCATCTTTTCTTGCTGAAACGTTCTATGCGGATATCATTTTTAAGTCTTCTCAAATATGAAGCCAAGCAACCGTAAAAATATCGATGAAATTACGTAGAAATTTTATTTGCAATACGCTGGAGGATTGAAATATCTTTTGAAAGCGCTAATCGCCTTCTAGCACGCTTCATTGCTGAAGCGCTCCAGAATGAAAGGCAGGTTGCCTCGCGATTCGCGTAGAGATGTTCCCGCAACTTTAGCAGTTTCCCTTTATTTATGAGCTCTTCAAGAGCCAGGTGTGCCTCTCAACTAAAAACAGTTTCTCCTGTCCTACTTGCAATATCACTCGAGGTATTTTCTCATTTAGATGTTCTAATTCCGCCATTACGTCTGATGTGCGACGTAAAAATATTGTTTCAGAAATGGGACACAGTCGACTAGGTATTCTACTGAGAAGTTGATGTTTTGCTTAGACTGTAAGTTGAGCCGTAGTACAGCTCGTCTTCTAAGAATGAAACAACCAATTAATATATCTCTGGGTGTTTGTTATGACTGAAAATATATTATACAGAATACGAATTACGGTCCAAGTAACTGGGTAGCTATAAGAACAAACTACAACGATTGCTAACATTAACGACAAGGATCGGTGAAAAAATATCTGAAACTGGATCTATGGGCTTATTGAATTACGAGTAATTGGAAAATGAAGCAAGATGAGACATGAGTACTTACGTGAAAGTTGATTCCTCTGGGCATTTGTTTGATCCAATAAAGTCGTAAGAAGTTTTGCGAAATTCGAGGTCACTCAATGTTCACGTCTTTAGAATTACTTTATCCTCATCTCTATTGTTTCGGCAGGTTTTCAACCAATTTTCTGAATAGATTGTTATAATAAATCTTCTTTGTGATATCTTTTTGTGTTCAGAAAATATTCATCTTTCGTAAATCAAGAAAAATATGGTGATGATGGAAATCGAAAAATGTCATAATACTCCTCTGTTCTTTCAGGAGACGGTTAGTTACCATAAGATTAACGTATGTTAAGCCTTGCTGTGTAGTTGCTTTAAAAGGCTTTAGACAATCACGGTGGACACAAATACATTTGCCACACCGAGTTTGTGTTATAGAAAACGCTTGCTTTTGGAGATGTAAGATTAGTTGTTTGAATAATTGACCTATTTTGCGAGCAGAACTGCATTTTTTACAATGTAGTTTTTGCTTGTTATACTTACGGTCACAAAGCTATGGGAAACAATAAAGAATATTGGTGCAATTTTTGAGATATTCCAGACTATAAACTGGAAATTCTAAAGTGTAATACATGCTGGTTTATATGTAATCATTTAATAGATGATAAAGTGACATTTCACGTGCACAAAGCAACGATAACAGGTGAATTTTGGTAAATAACATTTATCAGATGCTGTTTTAGCATTTTCTTTAATTGACCAAACTATTTTTTTTCATGCTACGAGTAACCTGAGACAATTCATCAATAAAATGTTTTCGGTATTGAGTTATAAAGTGAATTATTTTATTATGATACGGATTCCCTGTGTTCCCCTGTATCGGATACTTAAAGAAATCATCAAAGACAATGAACAGTCAATCTTTTCGGCCCTTTCAAAAATTGAGCAGGATCTACACAGTTCGGTTGTCGTTGTCATTTTGAGATCATCTAATTTGCCAAGGTTATTTTGATCTTCTACTAGCCTGAACAGTAAATGCTTGCCTTTCTCCCTTCCCCATTACTTACTGTTATTCTTTTTGTATTACATCATATTAAGTTCAAGAATGTTGTGGTCGCCAAAAGTTGTTTTGTATTCCCCTTTTTGCGACCTCTCGTAATCGCTAAGCCAACAATGAAATATATCCGTAACTGTGTTTGTCGTCGAGTGAGATATTCACCAATGATTTATGATCCTTTGCGGTGTATATTTTTTATGAACCTTCTGTTGCCTTTTCCCACTCGATTTGATTCTCTATCAACTCTCAATTTGGCTGAGCTTTGTTATACCTATTATTGCGATCACATAGTTCCTTTGACCAAACAGAATTAACGTTGTTTTATTGTTCATAATGTATTAATTTGTGTTTTCTATTAACGATTGTAGTGTGAATAAAAACCTTGAAGTTAGCAAAATACTCACAAAAGTTATAAATTTTTATCCATGCCTGGTTTTGACTTACTGTTTTTTGGGCATAAATCGTGGCCATCCTCGTGACTTCTTACGCCAATCTGTCCAAAGTTCCCGCATTCAAAAGTAATTTTCACATACATTTCATCACATACTATAAAGGTTAATAGCCTCTTATAACCTCTATGGAAATAATTAAGTAACTAAAACTTTAAAACTAAGAGGTAAAAATTATTTATTATTTATTTCACTCATTTCAATTTATAATAATATTTTTATGCTGTCTCATTCTACTCACGTATTCACATTTAACAAAGACATAATAATATACCGATTTAAGCGTCCAATATCGCGAACAATTAATTATAACATACGAGTAGCAATAAGATCATCAGACATTTACTAATACAATTCGTTCCAATTACGGAGGAAATTGTTTACGATGTATTTATGTAGGCCAAAACAAATTACACTAGGAGAGAGATAACTATGATTACGTAGATTTGAGCTGTTGGACAATCACACCAATTTATGATCTCGCTCTTTATGTTGCATCCTTTTCGTTTAAATCGATTTGGAACGAGATGGGATTTATGAAATGTTTTGTTTGTTTAGGCTTTGATTCTCATGGTTCGTAGAATCATGATTGCGTTTGACTTGTTTTGTAATTAATCTTAAATAAATTCGATGTGTTTGAGTACAGTCAATTTTCGGCATCGAAAATATCAGTTACTAACAGGAAGTGGGTCAAATATCAATTTACTAGATTTGACCCAAATAAAGAAATAAACAAACAGGGCAAGGTAAATAAAACCGTTTTTAACTTTTTAACTTTTTTTAACTTTCGCAAACACTACAATAAGAGAATGAATGTGACAATAATAGTAGTATAGTTAGTGTATATCGCATTTAGTAAAATAAAAAAAATTGTATTTTTTTGTTTGAAAAAAAAAAGAAAAAAATTTTGTTAATGAGAACGTGCAAATGTCAAGTGCCTCACAACAGTGCTCAATGCTGTGTATCTTAAGTTAATAAATTCGATAAATAATAATATCAACTGCTGTATCGGTAAAGGGAACATCGTGAGAAAACCTGCATGTACAAGAATGAGAGTCACATGTGACGACTACCTCTGCACTTAGCCAGAATGGTGGAAGATGACATTACACTTCTCATACTGTAGGTAAGTATTCCATTACTCAGTCAGCTATGTAAAAAGAAGTTGTTGAAAACAAAGTATTAAGTGAACGATGTAAGGACCGCTCGTATAAGTTAACGATACGACTCAGTAGCCTGGCGTAGACATAGCCGTATACCAAGAACACACCCCGAGATCGGCCGGAGTGACGTCACCACGACACGGAACCCTTGTTATCGTCGCAATAGATTTTCATTTTCGAAGTCTCTTAAAGCCCACCTTATGGCCGATGGCGTAGTTTGGGGAGTCGTAACGGTCGATGACGCTGGATAACTCGCGTTGTATTTGCTTTGAAACATATTATATCCTGTACGACAGCACGTGTGGGGGCAACGTCCTTGGGTAATGCATTGCACAGATGTAACATCTGTAAGGCATAAGCTACAAGCTTACGCAAAAACATAATGTTATTATGTACCAACGTTGCCATGACTATAATATTCCAAACGTCCATAATTTGATATTTTTATAGCTGACCCCGCAAACGTTGTTCTGCCATATGAAATTTCAAAGTTATGCGACACTTCATTTAAAATATTTTTCATACAAAAATACTAAAATCGTGTTTAAAAAACATTTTACAGTGGACCAAATTGTGAATCTAAACCATTTTAGAATCCCCTTGAACACACACAAAAAATTTCATCAAAATCTATCTAGCCGTTTAGGAGGAGTTCACTGTCCTAGACACGTACACAAGAAAAATATATATTAAGTTAAAGATATTTCTAGGGCTGCTAACCGTAACGAACTGTGAATTAGGCAGTCGGTACCTATAGGTGAGATTCCTACCATATCGGTGTGATAGTGTATATTATTATTATACGGTAAATTTTACAGCTAAATACACCACAGTTAAATAGTCCAGGGGGTCCTAAATTAATTATTGTTTATTTTTATCTACAAATATAAATTAATTTTGTATATTTTCTATTATTACGTACTTGTATATTTCCCACGGTTGTGGACATACTTTTTTTTGGTCTTTACCGAGTTTCTCTCAATTGTGATAACAGAAGATTTTTTTAATGTACCTATAGGTACAATAAGGTCAAAAACAACATCCATCTAATCCATAATAAATTATTAAAAACAAAAGAGCGTTTATTAAGAATTGCTGTCTTATTCCTCAAGAGAAATCTCTTCCAGACAAACTTTAAAATAACATATTAAAAAATTGTAAGAGAAACAAGTTAGGGGTGAATCAAATAAATGTATTTTCTCAAAATGTTTGCCGAACAATATAAACAGTATTTAGGCAAAACTTGACACGAATTTCTGAGCATCTCAAATGATTGTGTAGTCTCTCAACGTGCAATTATATTGGCCTGAGTTTTACGTTTACGTACCATTTCTATATAATTTGTATTTAGAACTCCACGTACGTTTACTCGTATCTTTTATAAGTAATAACAGATAAACGCAAGTAATAACCTATTATTTACGTGCGTTACGGGAATTCGCCAAAGTTTAAGCGTTACACCTCACTTATACTTATTTCTCCCGAGGTTTCACGTCTCCCACAGTAATAATGCAGACAATATAAGATACGTTTCATATGCTTAGAAGCGTTAGATACAGTGCCACTAATTGAACAATACGGCTTTGATATAAATTATAACACGCGTTTATAAAGACAATAGGCACAGCATGAACTAGTTCAAACATGGTACAGTGCAGTCTAGCAGGTTTGTTTAGCTTTTATTAGATTGCGACTGTACCTACTATTCGCGACCCAGAAACCTCGAATAAGTTCAAGGGTGTCAGTTGAAATGGACTAGCGTTGACATGACATTAATGTCGAATCGTTGGCGCATTAGTTGATGACCCTGATTGATATGTGTCCTGGTTTAGGTGCAAAAAATCACATAACATAGATCACGCTTGTATTTATCAAATCTTGTATAGGTGTGAAAGACACCCGCTTATTAAAAGTTATTATTAGGTCCCATAGGCGATGAGCTTAGCCATACATTGGGCCAAATCCAATGTTCGGGCTCACTAATTTGTCCGACCCGTGGATCAAACCCTGGACCTCTAGCTTTGCAATTGCGCTTGCGACGACTCTAGACAACGATTTATGGTAGCTGCAACATAAAATAAAACCTTAAAAGCCTTAGTTTTTTTTAAAAGCAGGAAGAAGACCGGTTGTTGCTTCAGACTTTTTTTTTAAATTTTATAATTACCTCATCAAAGCTCTATAGTAAATGTGTGTTATAATGTAAGTACCGGTTTTTTGCCGAAGGTCATTGCACTCAAATGCTGTAACATTAAAGGAATGAGGACGTGGCAGAGATCGTGTCCTGTCTGGCATTGTCGTTTATTGAATCGGTTTATGAGTTATGTGAATACCGAATATAAATATTATGTGCCTAACAAAAGCACTCCGCTAATGACGTCATAAATTATTGTACACGTATTTTGAGAGGAGAGTTATCTAAAAGAAGCCAAAAATACAAATTGTAAAAGGATGAAAACTCAAACGTAGGTATGTACTTAGTAGAAAAAAATGAGAATTTTTGGAGTCCTTTATTTTATTAGGCATGAAGACAGTATCAAGTGGATTATTGCAATTTATGTACGTATGTTAAGTGGATAGGTACTAGGTACCTACATTAATTTAAATATCGAAGAAAAAAAGGCTAAGACTAAATGTCGCACGTTTATGTGATGTAGGTACTTACAACCATGGAAATATCGCTAAATCTATGGAGTGACAACCCTGATTTAGTATTTGATATAAATAACATTCATTTAAACTTTGTTCTCGGTACTAAATTATAAAAGAGCATTTTTTCAAATCAACTTTACCGTCACCGCCTTAGAATTAAACGGTAACAAATAGCGTTTTTAAAAATTCGCTTATCTAGAAAATAGCGGCGTTTCAAGCGACCATTCGTCATTCTATGCGGAAAGAATATTTAAATGAGGGCGGGCCATAAGAAATCCGCCGGTCGCCGGTCGGTGCAATTCACTAAAACGTCACACGTGCTAGAGAAATGTCCCGTTTCTCGTATTCAATACATTGCGAATTTCAATTCGGTAGGTGCGCAATCCCTACAATCGGAGCCGGAGGTGTACGTAAATCAGTGATCCGTATCGAAATCGAATTTTTAATAGAACACTATCAGGTTTGTGCAATAAATCTCTGGTGGTGCGCGGAACGGACGTTTCCGCTGCGGAGCGACATCTGGCGGTGACTGGAAGCGCCACGGACTGTCCGGTCGGATTAGAGATGGCCTTTTGATTGTTTTAAAAACACTGTCATATTTTATGTTTTGAACGAAACGAGGCGTGATTTGTGCCGTCTGCTCTTCGTGTGCGAACATGACTTTACGATTTCATAGCTCGCTTGGTTTAAGCTGGATTTCAATAACCTATCTACCGATAGATTTGGATATCGGAATTTGACGGGTCCATATAAAATGTGTCGAATTTCTATCTCCGATAGCCAAATCTATCTTTAGATAGGTTATTGAAATCCAGCTTTAATCGATTAGGATACCTACTACTTCCATTCAACTTTGAGTTTAGTTTAATTTCAGAAGGTAATTTGTATATTCTGCTTAAAAAGTTTAAGATGCATTTTATTTATGTGGTAAACTATCAGTAAAAAGGCTAACGTGAGAAATGCTTTTGATATTGTCATTAATGTATATGAATGAAAATTGAATGGTTTAAACTTAATAGTATGATTAGATTCACAAACACAACCTGACAATGTTTATGTAAACTGGATTTGTCTGTATACCTTGTATCAATTCTGTGGATACTATCCCTACAGCAAATTCTGCAGACAGAACATCCCTGGTACAAGCCGTATATAAATTATGTACGAACGTGGCAGAGAGTGGCTCGACTTGGTGATATCGAGAGCTATTTCGTTACGTCCGCTCGCGAATTTGTTCTGAATTTATTGTTAGCAAAATTTGTGCCCTTGGTGTAGGTATTGTAACCATGATGGGTTTGATTCCAGTTGACTTTTAAGAGCCATATTAAGAAAGTAGGTATGTGATTTTTTAATACAGTTGCTCAAAAAGTGGCATATTACAGGGACGTATAGCGTTCGGGAAGTGAGCTATTACGCACTCGTGCTTTTTCTTTACCTTTTCCGAACTCGTGCGTTCTCTTTCCCAACTGTCAAAATAATGTCTATTAAAAAG
>DWTT01000848.1:0-13482 GCA_018250895.1 Carterocephalus mandan
AAATCGGTTCAGTAGTTTTGGCGTGAAAGCGACACAGACAGACAGAGTTACTTTCGCATTTATAATATTAGTATGGAAGTATGGATTACAATTACATAATTATTATACAATTACGAATGATAAGTTTGCACTTTCATATAATAGTATATAAGTTACTAGATTTCCCAGAGGGGAATTTGTTTGACATAACGCAAGTTACTTGTTCTGATCCTCTGCCTCTTGAGCCTCTGCTCCATCCGCGTCAAATCAAAACAACAGTTTTTCATGCAGAATTACCTATGAAAGGGAATCATCATCACCATCAAGAGATGGTTTAAAATATAATGGATCCTGTTACGCCTTTAGCGTGCATACTTAGAGGTGGGGTTTATTGAACTTGGTTTCAAAAGTATATATTTAATGGCAGTCTTACAAATTGGAATGTATTAAATTATGCAGCAGTTTTTTAGGAGGGAACCGAGGGAAGAGAGCACAGCACAGATTGTTAATTCACAGATACGAAGATATAAAAATGTCAAATCACTTGATCGTGTATCAAGACAAGCACAGACTAAAAGGCACCGAACTGTTGGCCGCTACGGCCTCAACAGGTCCTTTACTATTGACAAGCTACACCAAAGAGTACTTGATTGATCAGTTGATTAAAAATCAATTGACTGTTAATAATTGAGTAAAAATCAAAATGGATAAAACACTGTAATAATATACAGAAAAATCCTTTGCAATTTGCTGCTGTTAAAATCCTATCCAAACCCATGGCACAATCCCATACCACATCAATGCAAAAGCTCACATCGATCCATCATTCCGTTGAGGAGAAGAAGGGCAAACCAACAAACAATTGAATGATTATTACAGGTTTTTATTCATTTCTACAGTAACTGTGCAATTTTCTGAGACAAGCCAACAAATGCACTTTATTACATTTATATAATAGTAAGAATAGATAATTTTATTAGTATTCTGACAAGATAATTGTGAACCGAGACATTTTAATTGGTGCAATAAGATAATCACTGAGTATTTGACTACAGTTTATCTGTGTATATCCCCAACCTCCCAATATTTGCTATCTCTTCCCAACCTCCCAATATTTGCCGTAGACTAGTAGGAAAATTTAATAAAATTTACTTACAGAGTATTTCAGCCACACACCACAGTTTCTGTAAGACTGATCAATATCCTTGGCGGCCTCATCAGATAGGTATCCGTCATCTTCTTCGGACTTCTTTTTTGGTTTCCTTTTCTTCCTATCAGCCTTTTCAGGTGCGCCTAAAAACTAATAATAGAAGAAAACTATACACAAATGTTTGCTGAAACTGTCAATACTTGCATGTTTATCTTTTGATTGTACTTACGTTTGCACTTTGTTTGAAGAATTTTGTTGTAGGTTTCTTCCCTCCTCTAGGAAAGTAGTCTTCAGTGTCAACCATTATTTTTGGATATTATTTTATTTATAATTTTATTTAATGAAAGCAACCACTGCCGAGCAGGCATGACATTTGATAGATCTAGGTTAGAGCGGTCGGTTAATGCTATAATTTGACGTTTATTGTATGAAGTGAAAAAAATGTATGGATTATCATTAATAAAGAATAAATACTGAAAAACATTAAATTTTATTTAACCAATATCTTAATATAATTAATAACAAGTTGCCAAGTTTAGCCAAATTTCAATAAAGCTTCTGGAATCTTCAGAACCAAAATGATACATTGAAAAATCCTATTTAATGAAGCCCACAAGTTCACATATCACTTACCTACTCGTTTGATTTGATTTGTAAAAAGCAAAAAAAAAAAAATATTTCTGCCACGGAATACTTCAAGTTCATTACAATGCAAAAACTAAACGCAAATGTCAAAAATTATTACCAGTATTACCACCATCAAAAAATTTCTCCAAACGCCCAAAACATTGAATTAAATAAATTATAACTGGAAGTCGTCAGAAAACCTTTAAATTATTTTAAAGATAAGAAAATGTAATCTACATCCTTATAAAATATATTTTTACTACCTTATTTTTGTATATATTTCACTTTTACTATGTGGCAATTCTATAACATACAACAAAACTTAAGAGACATATAAGTGACATCCATTAATAGTTTTACTTGCTCTTACAAACTGAAAAGTGCGTGGGAATGAAAGAGAACACAAACAAACAGACAAAAACCATGTGTAACAAGAACGTCTGCCAAGAACGTATCGACTTAGAAGAAGAAGAACAAGGCACCAACTCATATTTTCAATATAATAATCTGGCTCGAATAGATTACTTACTATAGAGCCATTTTAGCGCTTTCGGCGCTAGATCTAGCGCTTTTTTGATGAGCCTAGCGCAGAACTAATTTTAGTGCCTAGCGGATAATTTAGCGCTTTTTGATTTCTATAATGTCTACACGTTTAAAAATTGTTTTACCGACATATTTTACAATTTTATTCTAAAATATATGATTTTTTATTTTCTGACATACAAATGCTGATATCGAACGTGTATTCAGCATAATGAATGCCGTCAAAACTAAGTTACGAAATTCAATACAATTAAAAACAATTAACGCCATTCTGATAATAAGAACCGGGCTAACTGCTGTCAATAGCACCTGCTATGATTATCAGCTTCCAAGTTATGTCATAAGCATGATTGGAAATCAGCAAAATATAAACAAAAAAATGAAATAGACATTACTATTGATGAACCTGGCCCTTCGAACTTCGACTTCGCGTTCTGTTGAAGATAACATATGATTATTATTATTTTTTTGATTTTTAATGATAAGATATAATGTGGATGATGATTAAAATTAATTAGTACGATAGTTATTATTTTTTCATCTCGTGTTTTTATTTTTTACCATTAACGTTTAAATTTAGCGCGAAATCTAGCGCTTTTTAGATACGCTGAATTTATAAAAATCTAGCGCTTTTTGAATTGCTGTTAGCGCTGAATGGGTATTTTGATCTGGCAGCACTACGTGCTATAGATACGTATCATTATGTTGAGAACCGGTACGTACAGTTTGTTTATTTAATTACTTTTAATCATTGTTACTTGTTAGTTCATAAACGCAAAGCAGACCGGTTGGTTGTTCGCTTAATTTGTTTGAAATATTTACGCGGAAAATCGTATTGTTCAGTTTCTATTTATCGTTTTATCAATATTCGCTACGTTTGTTAAGGTGAGTTTGATACTTGTCTATTAGATAACTATTTATAATCTTATCAAGCCGGATAAATTCATGGTATTTTGGAGGTTTTATGGCAATTTATTACTTTAGAACTCGATTCGATATTAGATCTTTCATACAAGTTGATCTTTTAAATTAATTTTTTTATTTGGTACAGTCATGAAGAAAATCGTAATCTTCGGTTCTACCGGCATGACCGGCCTTTGCGCGCTGGAGGCGGCTGTAAAAAAAGGTGAGTTGGTAACATTCCACTATTATTTAGTAGTCAGCAATAAAACAACTCGTTAATTGTTATATTTGCTTTAAATATTCTAGTCATTGGTTTTGATTCTAGATGATTTTTTTTTACATTCTACGTAAAAGCTTAATACCCGCTACAGACTTACGAAATATTATTGATATCGGCTAACCTAGTCATTTTCATAAAATCCTTCGTAATCGTAAACTATTAATTACGTGGTCCCTACTAATTCTTCAGGGTTCATGCTATGCTATCAATATGAACTAAACATTCGAATGTTATAATAAAAATAAATTACAAAGCCTTACATAGGTACCCAAAGTATCATTCGATTTCTTTTTTTTTATATCACCCATATCCATTTCCATCAACTTACTTTCGCATAAATATAAATAAGTTTAACTAGTAATATACTGCGGTTTAATTTCAGATTTTTTAAAATTTCATATTCTTATTTACATCCTGTGTGTCCTGGTGTCGCACATGACCATAGGGGCATAGGCGACAGTGACCATTAGGTGGCCCGTATGCCCGTTTGTCCGCCATTATTATAAAAAAAATATATTTAATAAAATATATGTAATTTTCACCAGTGTAGATCAATTTACTAAAATTAATTGTAAGAAGACACGACACAATATGTTAAATTGTACTTACTAAGGACAAAATCAAACGAGTTTTTGTGCGGTATTTAAATCTAATAAATAAAATAGAAAGTCACGGAACATAATGTTAATTTATGTAAAACATTGGTATGTAAATATGTTATGGGGTACTGAGTATTTTTTTGCCGACAGACGATAAAGATAGACGCGAACGGCAACGGGCCATTATTTTTATTCGTGCTCGTGAGAACGCGTCTGTGAGTCCTCTGCTGGAGAGGCCTTTAGACTTATTAGTCCACCGCTGGACATATGCCTGTCCCAAAGCACGCCACTTGGCCCGATCTTCGGCTCTTTCAACCACTTGTTCCTCGCCACCTTGCGCATCGTTCCTCGCCAACCAGGAGGTAATCCCATACTAAGTTTTCCTAAACTCAGTTCACTCGAACAGCCGTTTACTCCAACGGTTATCGGTCCACCGGCAGATCTGGCAAGCCAATTCTTTAAGAGTTCTCTCGTGACTCGGTCCTCATACGAATTATTTCGTGCCGATTCCTGTCCCAAATGGAAACACCGTGCTCTGAGCGAATTTTAGCTTGCGGACCAACCCCACATAGTCATTAGGACGCTCTGATTGAAGATCTTAGTCTTCGAGACGAGATGTGACGGAGCTTCCAAAACGTTGCGCACAAAATAGTCTATCAGCAAATGGTGACTTAGCTCTAGCTTCCAGCAGTGAAGCAGATTGAATCTTTTAAATCATTTCAACTTCAACCAAGAAACCAAAAAGAAGGATATCGCAAATACGCAATCGTGCCACACGTAAACTCGTTTCAAACATTCACGTATACATATAATTATGAATATTTTTACGTTTTTTTTTGTTTTTATAATTGCCCGACAGGTTTGTTTAAAAAACAAAATGATTCAGATTTTTGTTTTTCCTTGTGGGACGAGAGCCATAGCATTTTTTGATTAAGTAAGCTATGAGCTAGAGAGACTACGCTCTTGTAGGACACAGGCAAAATTTTAGGTTTCAATAACATGTAGTTCAATAGCATTCATAAACTAGCTTATAAAGTTGTTGACAGAAAAATAGATTCGAGAATCTTAATTTTTCATGGAACTATAAACGATTGAGGATTTCATGTAAAACGTGTGATTAGATTGGAATGTGGCGTCCTCAGCCCAATGGCTCGCGTCGGTTCAATTTGATCGACAAAGTTAAGCAACGACGGTCGCGGTCGGATAATGGATGGGTGACCGCTAGTGGTAAAATTTCATGGGCGCTACCGTGCTTCGGGAGGGCACGTAAAGCCGTCGGTTCCGGGTGTTTTGAATGGTGAAAACAGTCGTTAAGCCTTGTCCTTCGGGTGGCTTGAGAACATTCGACACTGGGTTGGGCACTAACCCCTCCACCAATCCGCATTGGAGCAGCGTGGTGGAGTATGCTCTAGACATCCCGCACATTTGTCTGTGGGTGGAGGAGACCCGTGCAGTGGGTGGGACGTGGGTTGGAATGTGTCAAAGAACCGCGAGGTGCATATTCTGCGCTTGACTACGCATGGTGTGTATTGTGAGCTCGTGGAAAGGCGTAAAAAAGAAAAATATTTACCATGTCAAGTTCAACAAACATTCAAGCTGGCTGGTCGAGTGAGAGAATTAACCTTGCGTTGGTCGTTGAATGCGACAGGTGACGATTTAATATCGGACTGTTTAGGAAGCACTGGTAAAACCTTGACAATAATTAACAATCGGTCTCAATTCTTTGGTAAACAGTTTCATTACCTACTTTTAGGTGAAAAAAAACCGTAAACACACCTTTTGAATAACATCAACAACGACTCTTATTGTTTTAACTCTTATTAATAATAATAAGTGCTGTTAAATAAAAATTAAATTTGACCGTATTGTGATAGCTAATTACTTCAAATGTACAGGCCATCAATCATCATAACGAAAACATTTTACACGAGAAAATATAAAGTCCGGTATTTATTACTATCCTGCCTCGTTGCTCTAGAAGTCGTAAACGCACTGCTAAGCTAAAAGGTCTTGGGTTCGATTCGATCGAGGTGGAAAAACAAAATATTTATTATATGCTGTAGTATTCCTGGTTATATATTATACCATTCTATACTTAAAGTATTCCTCCCGCAGCTGTCTGTGCGGGAGACCCGTGTCTCATGAAGTCATGAGTATTTTTACCCTTAGCCGTATGCACACGAATACATGTTGGTATGTTCTCAAAAACGACTCATCCGATGGGGTTTTGGTTATTATACAAGGAAAGCTCTTGCATGAATATGTGGTTCTTCACAACGTGGACATGAGTTGTCTCAAGTGATCACGCATTATGCGCGCCGGTATTATACCGCGACCGGTCAAATCAATTGAGGGCCCGGCGAGTCGATGAACGAACGGATGCGCCGGAGCCGTCGCTAGCCTTAAACCCATACTTACTCGTACTAGCGAGTTTACTATAATTTGTGTGGGATGTAGAAAAGGGTCCACCTAAAGAGTCACTTGAGCTCTTAATAAAAGAATACCTAAATGTAGTAATGATTGCTAAACTGTATGATCCAACAGTGCTGATTTCCAGTGGCACCCCGGGTCAGGCAGTTCGGATAATGTAAACTGTGAACTATGAATAACAGTGATGTAATGTAATTCATGTTATTATTGTTTACGGTCTATGTACTACGTCCGCAATTCAAATTTGCAGGTATGAGGTAAACTTAGGGAATTAATTAATGATATAATATTATATAGGAATGAAATAGTAATTTTAAAGGAAGATTTAGAATTAAAACTTATTCTACCGAAACACTTGTCAGGTATATTGTAATTGTAGAGATATTCGCCCACATATTTAAGTTCACAGTTTCGTTTACACCTAGTAATATTATATTTTGTAATGGTGAAAGATTTTTTGAAATCGTTCCAGTAGTTTTTGTGTAAAAACATTACAAGCAAATCTTTCCTCTTTATAATATTAGTATAGAAGTATAGATTAGATATGACGCAGAATAGACTAATCCCGATAAGGGAAGGGCATGTCCTTTTCTATTGCATCAACACGTTTATGAAAGTCACGACCGATTTGTTCGAACCAACGTTTGTCGTATTTTCTTTCGTTATCTTTATTTCTATACTAATATTATAAAGAGGAAAGATTTGTGTGTAATGTTTTCATTTCATACAAAAACTAGTGGACCGATTACAAAAATTCTTTCACCATTAGAAAGCTGCATCTACACTGAGTGACATAGGCTTTATAATATTACTAGGTGTAAACGAAACTATTGTTGTCTAATTCCACGCGAGCCAAGCTGCGGGCGTCCTATCCTAGTCAACCTCTATTATTGTAATCATTCACCTTTCACGCTATCATTTAAGTACCTACTTATAATTAGCGATTGTAAATAAACAATCATTTTCCTACTATAGGAAGGAATGTAACCGAAGGTAGAGATGAGTCAGTGTCCTCAACAGTCATCGTAATTGACCGAGACTAGTCTGCTTTAAACTTTGATCACCGGGTCGTGTTGAATTCGGTTTTCCTGACTTGAAATTCTCACGCTCTGGATTTGCGTCCCGTGACGCCCGGTGTATGGACTCAGGTGTATAGGACGTATAAGACGTGTACGCTAATAAAACAGCTGTTGTTGACAGATATTTATACACCCCTGCATATCCTTCGCGGAATAACAGGCGTGATGTTATTTTTATTTTAAAATTACTCTACTAATTAAAAATTATACTTATTCATAGTTGAAGTTACCGGCTAACGTGATATAAGTCGGAAATAGGCCGACTAGTTTCGATCTATTACGATGATCATCTTCAGGAGTGAACGCGCTCCCGGCGGGCACGGTGATTTAAGTCGTGTCCACGCCAACACGACTTAAATCTAAAGCACACGTGAGTAAGCCGGTAACTTCAACTATGAATGTAGACGAATCACGAATCGTTCAGTAATAACTACTCTAAAATTAAATTCGAATTCAAATGTTTTATTTGTCATTAGGTAAATATGGGTTTGTCATAGTGGTAATAAATACAAAAAAAATTACAAAAGGAGCTGTCTCAGCTGTTTCCACTCCGGGCTAGATAATACTAATAATAATAATGCTAATTACTCTTTAAATTTCATTTTCATTTTTCATCAGCTCTGCCGAGCACACAGAGAACAACCGAAAATTCTTCATCATTTTAGAATAGAATAGAATAGAATAAATATTTATTTTGCTTTGCACAATATTTGATAATTTTATCAGATTATCTATCTATATCTATCGCGAACGATGGAAACTTTCTTCCCATGTCGATATGAACGAGTGGGTCAGTGGGTGGTGCGCTACATTACATATACGAGTAATGTTATCGCTACAAAATTCTATCGCTGTGAATTTTGCGGAATCATCTCTATAAAACCTGCGTTGCACAATTTTATGCTAGTCGCCGAATGGTCGACCATGATACATTTTTGTACATTTTTTAATATTCCAAGATATCCTAAATCATATCATGTGAGTAAAGTCTAGTAGTACGCTCGCTGCGACCCATAGACGTCCCACTGCTGGGCACGGGTCTCCCCCACAGGCATAGCTGCGGGAGGTCTAGAGCATACTCCACCACGCTGCTCCAATGCCGATTGGTGGAGGGGTTAGTGGCCAATCCAGTGTCGAATGTTCTTAAGTCACCCGAAGGTCTTAGACAAGGCTTAACGACTGTTTCCAACATTGAAAACAACCGGGACCGACGCCTTTACGTGCCCTCCGAAGCACGGTAGCGTCCATGAAATTTTTACCACTAACTCATCTACAAACCGACAGCGCCCGTCGTTGCTTAACTCTTTCGATCACATTGAATCGACGCGAGCCATCGGGCTATGGACGCTACGTCAGTAGTACACCAATAATTAAAGTAGGTAATTATTCATAAAAAAAGGCAATGCAGCGACATTATGGATAGGCCGCCGATAGGTAGCCGACATTCATGCACTTGTGTAAATAACGAGTATTTAGTCCAGTAAGCTCTGCGAGAAAATAGATTCGAAGGCTACTGGATATACCACATCTAATAGTCAAAGTAAACAATAATATTTGTGGCGATGCGCAGCTGTTCGGCGAATTCAATAGTCATAGGAAGGTGGTAATAGAGATAGATAACCTAGTTTAGTCTCCCCTCTCTGTCTCTCTTACCTAGACCTCAGACGCCTCTCGTCGCGCACCAAACTTGGAATTGATGACATGTTATTGTATCGCAAACTATGCCTAGCAGATATGTTACGATAAAGAACTATGTATGAAAAGATCTCCTCTGTAAAGGTTTGAGTAGGTCAACGACAAGGCGGGTAGGTACATATTAAATTCAGTACTATAAAGTAGATGTAGCAGTTACAGCCGAGTGGCTATCGAACTCGCCTCTCACTCGAGCGGTCCGGGTTCAAACCCAGTACGCACCAATAACTTTTCCATGTTATGTGCGATTTGATGATGAATTTGAATGTCACCTGCTGCAACGATGAAGGAAACCATAAGGAAACTTGCATGCCTCCATAATGCACTTGGCCAGCGGGGTAGACTCTCCCATTCCGACTCGTGCCGAACAGTGGGACAATGAAAGGATTGAGATGGTACTAGCTAGATAAGGACCCATGTACAGAATTAGACTTAACAATAGTTTCGTTTACACCTAGTAATATTATATAGCCTGTGTCACTCAGTGAAGTAGCAGCTTTTTAATGGTGAAAGAATTTTTGAAATCGATCCAGTAGGTAGTTTATTGTGTGAAAACATTACAAAAAAATGTTTCCTCTTTATAATATTAGTATAGATAAACAAACCTTCGAAACGAATTGGACACAGGCAGAGCCTCGGGCGAAGGCAAGGCTAGCCCTCCAGAAGTCACCCCTGAAGGGCTGTGCGGTGATGATACGATGATATCTACGAAACGGAAAAGTTCACATCCTGTTATCACACTCCTTTATATGGAGCAGCTGAACAACAACTGACCAGCGGGTTTTCTGTGGTTTAAGTTCGAAATTTCACAAACAAGCTTTCGACCTGCGGTTATGAAAGTCAAGTGAGGGTAATTGTGTTGAGATAAAGGATTTGAAGCTCACTATTATTATCTTGAAATACCTATTTGACATTATTAATTTAACCATGATATCAACGTATCTGATGGCTGAGGAACTAAACCACTACCGGCTTCCGCAGTAGCCACGGATGGAAAGGTTCCATATAGGTTCTACCAGTTTTGTGTAGGTATACATAGATGGTAGCAGCGTCATGAAATCAATGAAATCATGACGCTGATTTTCAGTGTAGCCCTTTCCGAGTTAGTTCGGTCGTTAAGAGAAAGCAAAAAAGAAAATTAAATTAGGTATAACAATAAACGCAATAGGTAACAAAAATAACTTTTACTAACATTTACTATTACCTGTTAACAACAGCAAATCATTTTACTGTTTAAGTAGCTTAAGTTTGAATGTTACAAAACAATTAATCAAATACTTCAATAAAAGTAAGTACATAAAAATATTGCTGCTAGGATACAGTAATAAAAATAAACAATAATCGGTCTTATTTCATGATTGATTATTCAATCGTGGTATATTATTATAGATCTTATATATAGCTTCGTCAGGTATAGTGATATACTTCGTCAGGTATAGTGATATACTTCGTCAGGTATAGTGATACATAGTTTCTCAAGTAGGTACGTGCGCGAAGAAAACGAGTTTCCATTCGGCCGCGGCCGTGAACTGGTCGCCAATTACTGTAATTTTTACATAACATGCGCGATTCAATGATTCCGCTACTTTACCGACGTGTTTTGTACAAATTTAAATGGTCAATTCACAGGCGTAATTTTGACCCATATAAATTTTACTGTCTTTTATTAAAAGCTTTTATTTAACTTCACTCGTATGTGTGTCCTGGAATCTTGCAATGAATATTTCACCCACTTCCACTGAAGCTATCGATCGAGATGAAATTTAAATTGGCACACATATTAGGTTCCGATGACAATGCAAGTGCGAAGTGCGGATTGGCAGACTTCACATGCCTTAGAGAGAATTACGGAGAACTGAGGCATAAGGAATTCCTCACGATGTATTCCTTAACCGTTACAGCAGGTGATATTTAATTTCTGAAATCGCACATAACTTAGAAAATTCATTGGTGACGTGTCGCTTGGATTTGAACCCGGTCCCTCCAAATCCGGGCTCTGAATCCATCCATCAATCCCTCTGAATAGACCTGTCATTTTATTTTAAAAAGTAACAAAGTTATTCTTCTAGTAACAATAACACGTAACGTGTTTGGGTTAAGTCGACACGGAAATTTAACAATTTTAAGAAGACGTACCTGCCGTATTTCACTAAAAAAAACGATTTTACAACAAGGTTCCATATTCATATTAAATTATGCAATTTTTATTTTATTTAAGGTACTACAATAACTGGTCTAGCCAACCGACGCACCACTTAACCAAACAAGTTACATTAAGGAAATAGGATTATGGAATCATAATAAACATGTTTGTTTTTAACGATAAAATCACGAAATTGTTCACGAAATCAAAATGATTGTATCTCTTGGTTTTATTAACATTGCAAACGGACATATATTATTATCATATATAAGTACATCAAGTGTAAAATAAACTTAACTATAAATAAATAATCTGACCCATATCTAGGCAGACCCTTTTACTATAGGTGTCAGAGGTTGATATAAAATGATGGATGATTTGAATATGTACCTACATACATATTACAGATATTAACCACTAGGAAAATGTTTATTAAACACGATTTTAGTATTTTATTTTAACCGTCGTTCATTGACGTAAAGTCATATAACCATGAAGTCGCGTCACTTTGACATTTCATATGGCAGAACAGCGTTTGCGGGGTCAGCTAGTATTAGTATAGATTGTTGTACGATACTCGTGTAACAGTTTTAATTTGACGAAATAAATTTGTATTCTAATCCTAATATATTGTTCTCTGTATTGTTCAGGGCTGGAGGTTCGCGCCTTCGTCCGCGACCCCTCCAAGCTGCCGGAGCACCTCAAGGACAAGGTTGAGGTGTTCCAGGGCGACGTGCTGGAGCCGGACTCGGTGTCCAACGCGGTGGAGGGCACCGACGGCGTGGTGGTGGTGCTGGGCACGCGCGGCAAGCTCGACCCCACCTCGGACATGTCGGTGGGCATCAGGCACATAGTGGAGGCGATGCGCGCGATGAACGTCCGCCCTGTGTCCGTGTGCATCTCAGCGTTCCTGTTCTACGAGCCCGATAAGGTATGTATGGAGCTGCGTGCATGGTAACATGACTGTCCGATGACACTTTGTTGTTGATGATGTTGATGACTCTTTTGTCACAAACAACTCCGCGTTGATGATCAACAACAAAGTGTAATCGGACACAGTCACAGTGCCGCGTGTTTACTGGTACGTGAGAACAGCCTGGGTAGAGGGACATCCTAGAAACTCGTAGACCATCCAGTCGGATGAAGAGCCTGCGAAGGCCGCCGACGAAGGAAGCGACCCACACGCACGTCCGATGACGTCACATCACAAGTACAACCCAAGTACACCACTTGTACAGTAGAAAAGTTGTACGTCTTACGCCGTGAGGTGGAACGAGACTAATGCGGTAGCTCCCACGCTCGACAGCGGGGAAGTCACCGACGGGGTTTACCCCTGGAGCAATTGCCCGGATAGAGGGATTACTAATTCCTAATTCCCTCAACGCAAAAGCGTCCACGGCGCCGCGTTCGAGGAGGAAAAGTCTGTCACGCGTACATATCTGCATCGCTCGCTGTACAAACAAGGCGCGAGGAGGTCGTGGAGCGGGCGGGGCTTCACGCGAGTCTCATGTTATTGTGCAAGTATTCACGCTTAATCAGACCGGCATCAAAGTCTATCTCTGATTAGTACAATTCGCAGAAATCGAAGTTAAGGTATCGTCTGGCGCGAGACAAGCGATTTGTCATTTGTAAGCGCTCATTGGTTCGCCAGCCGTTCGGAGTAAAGATATTTATTACGTTACGTCTGATAGCCCATGCGCAACTATACTCTCCGGATTTCGTTCAGAGCGAAACATTCCTGCCGACCCTTGTAACCAAAACACATGTACAGCATCCATTGTTAATGTTTCTTACAATGGATGCTGTGCACAGCTTATTTTCAGTTGCAACGATGAGGTCCCAAGCTATCGAAGGACCAGATTAAAGTGAAAGTGTCAAACCAGAGGAACCGCTGCCATACTTAGCAATTGCCTGATAAAATAAATAATTGGCAGCAAAAGAGCACGATAAAATCGAAAGATCAACCAAGCTATATCGAGCGAGTTTTTTTTTTTTTTATGGATACAGGATATCAAACGAGCTTGCAGCACCACCCATCCGCTGCCGCCCATGACAAC
>DWTT01000849.1:0-13481 GCA_018250895.1 Carterocephalus mandan
TGTCCTGAGTGGGATTCGAACCCACGACCTTTGGCGCAACAGACAGGGTCACTACCGATTGCGCCAACGGGCCTGTCGATTTATGACGTCCCAAAGATGGCGGCTCATAGTTTTTGGCGAATATTGTGATAACCATATATCCGATCAAAGCAAATTAGGTATCAAATAATAGCTACTTTAATTGCTACTAATAATTGCTACTTTAAAACGCGATGTACAACAGTCAGTTAGAAACTGTAGACTACGCTGATATCATCGATACGGAAATTCCAGTTAATCCACTTAACGGTACTATTAAAAAACTCAAAACGAATTACTTAAAGCAAGTAAAAGACCATGACTAAGTAGTGTTGACTGACCTTCAATTTTATTTTGCATTCAAATAAATTGCCTGATGACCTTAGTTACATATCCTCTTCTTTGCATTTGACTTAACTTAAGTTTTCATCTTCACATTACTCACATCTAAGCAATTCTAATTCGCCAGCATGTTATGAAAATTAGTAAGTCAGATAATTTATTTTATCAATTGCCAGCGTGGTGGACTAAGGCTTAATCCCTCCCATTCTGAGAGGAGTCCCGTGCCCAAAAGTGGGACAAAGAAAGGGTTGTGTTGTGATGATGATAATGATAAACAAGGTTCCAGCAAGTAGGTACAAAGATGAATTAGATTATTTCAACTGAACGTAACATAACATCACGCCTGTATTTTCCTGAAGGGATGTGCATACATTCGCAGAGTTGTGTATACACTCACTTTTCACCAGTTATGTTTAAGTCCCATGTAGGTGGTGAGCCTTTTGCCACGAGCTTTAGACCAACGGCGGTTACGACCACTAGACCAACTGCTTCGTTGGTCTAGTGGTCGTAACCGCGAATGCTAAGCTTGAGGTCCTGGGTTCGTTCCCCGGGTCGGGCTACAACTATTCAATTCAAATGAATTGACTTATTAATTACATAACATTACTAAATAAAGATGATACCTTACATTGTTTCCCTAGCCTATACTCGTTATATCAACATAACAAGATAATGAGACCATATGAAGGTCAATAACGATTCGGGTTATGAGTCGAGGCAACTTACCTAAGCCGGGTACAGGCAGACCAACCAACCGAACGATAAATCTAAAGATGGCGACCGAGTAAATTTCAGTTAACTAACAGCTGAGGAGTTCCTAGGTCTAGAGAATGCATGTCATTGTAACTGACATGTAAAATTTTAAGTCAATAGTACACTCACGTTTTAAGTCAGTAGTACGCACCAATGACTTTTCTAAGTTATATGCGATTTAAGAAACAGTGAAGACACACATCACACACACATCGTGAGGATACCTGCATGCCTGAGAGTTCTTCATAATATTCTCGAAGGAATGTGAAGTGGTGGACTAAGGCCTAATCCCTCCCATTCTGAGAGGAGACCCGTGCCCAACAGTGGGACAAAAAAAAGGGTTGTGTACGACTACACTATAATGTGATCAAGATTAATTACTGTTAAGTGCAGTAGTGCGGTTTGGTTCTATGTTCGAACTGCAGCGCGAATCGAAATCCAACGATCATTCAAAATGAATCGTTGCAAACTCGTTGCCGAGCGTAACGTGCTGTGTTTATTATTGAAAATGAAGAGGACCAAAGTCAAAGTCAGTTTACTTTTCTTGAAATAAAAAATAACGTCAGATGGAGCGGAGTAGTAATGATTTTTGCATGAATGAACGGTTTACCGGCGTTATAGTTACTCGTAAGTTGTTTGATATCGCTTCTGTTTCAAATTACCCCTATGTTTTTACCGTTCGTTTTTACGAATTTCAAAGTACGTTCTCTCGTACGTTCGGTCTGTATCCGGCGCGGCATCGGACTAGAGGCAGCAGAGGCGCGCCCGCTCGTAGACCGAACCGGCACAATTCCACGTCGCATTATTCACTTACAGCTAGCGAGTGACATCCTCCACTGCAGCACGGCTGACTCCCGATTGGGTAATAGCAGCAACAGCCGGCCGGCGGAATGTACTAGATTATGGGCGGGTCAATTACGTTTAAAATCTGTTTACTATCGAATTTGATCCAGTCGTAGCTGACCTTACGATTTTATCAATCCAATGTGTACATAACTGATGTTTATGTACCTACACGCAATGAATGTAGCAAAAATTACATGTAGACAAAATGAGTCCAGTTACAATGTTTTGTACCCCATTGGTAACAAGAGTAGGTTTATACCTACTGTTGCTTGATTTACTGTGAGTACGTTTTTATTGTATAAACAAGCTCACAGTGAAGACGGCGACAGCCGGCATTGCATTGTCAGCTATAGCGATATTTTGTAGCCTACATAAGGTCATCATGATTCTTGTTATAAATTTGCTATCATTATCGCTTTGCCTACCTGTCAATGGCGCCTATAATAACAATATTTGTAATATTGTGTAATCGTTTTACTAGTTAATGCCATGATTCTTTCGATGCCATGATTCTTTCGATGCCATGGTACGATTTGGAATGTAATATACCCTATATAGTTTTCTGTCTTGATATAATACATAATATATAAACCATAAACCATAGGTACTTATTAAGTTCGAAATTAATTTTGTTTTTTAATTGATGGGACTAATTTAATATATCTTGCGCTTGCTTGTTCATAAACACAGGCTTTGTTTCCTTATTTGATTGATGATAAGAAGCTTATCGTTCAAGCATATGTACCTACACCTACGTAGGTATACTAATGTGTCTTATGACAGATAAGGTTATTGATTTTATATCCCTTTTTGTTTTTGATCGTACATTGTATGTTTATTTACATTTGTAACATGTATGTTTACTTTTATATGTATTTAAATTGATAGTTTTTGAAGGCAGCTGTTCCTAAAACTTTTTATTTCAAGTTACATTAAATGTTATTAAGGTTACCTGCCTACTTATTGATGTTATGACGTTCATTAAGCGTATACAAAATACCATATAATGAAAAAAATAAATGAATCTGAATCTGAAAAAATGACTTATTAACTGATTAATGATATTAAATGATGATAATTTATAAAATGTTATGTAAGTATCACTTTTCTGTAAACATGTTCATCAACCTCGCTCGACTGAAATCAAAAAATATGTTTACTTTCGGAATATGTAATTAGCTAATGTCATCGGAGAATAAATAGTTGACTAACCGTTCATGGTGTCAGATATGGCAAGTTTTAATAACAAAATATGATATGACATACCTAAATATTATTTGGATTAACTTTTTTATACATATAACGCTGTCATAGTATTTAAAATATTATTTCTACAAAAATGTAGGTACTCTAGGTATACATAAGTTACCCTTGAGATTTAGAGTAGTGATCTGATTCTCTGTAAATTTAAGACGCTGCTGTAGTAATATTTATTGATTCCATTAAACATACGAGTACGTAGTCAAATCGAAAGATATCTTTGTGCCAAGCTAGTAGTTAAGCATGTATCGTCACAGCCAGCAGTGGGATTGTTGGCCGGAATTCTGTATAATGTGAATCGATTATCGTATTACAATCTGTCAAATCATTCACTTGTTGATTCATTGAGTGCCCAAAGGGGAGCTCTAAAGGGGACACGATTTTTAGGAAAATTGAGATACTTTTTGGAGTTTTATCTTCGTGGTCATGACGAAAGATTAGAGATACATGACAAAAAAACAAATATCTACACTAAGTGGTCTTTTCACGATGAGTAGATGTGGTAAGCTAAACTAATCCTGTTAACACTGAACGTCAATAGATCGTCGACTTATGTCACATTATGGTTTCTTGATTCGTTCAAACAAAATGTTGTATGGCGAATGTCACGGACATAATCATGGAAGGTGCATGCGATCACTTTGAACGGATTTGATAAAACTGGGGAGCGATAGCGAAATGAAGACGCTACTATAATATTGATTACTAATTACTTATTTGCTTGACCGCTAGGTGGATTTAGAAAGTAAGCGGATTTAATTATTGTACCCCGCTCTCTTCAATCCCGCAAATCGGCGACTTGATTGATTTGTATGAAAAATGTGTTTAGTGCATCTCCTCTCTCCTTTCCTCCTCCAAGCGATTATGAGAACTCGCAGAGTGGTTTGCTTATAGCTCAGTAAATGTAGTAATCAAATAGCTAATGCTGTATTATGGAAACCAGAGGGCCACCAGAAAAAACCTTCATTCAGCAGAATTAAATAATACCAGTAACTAAAAAGTAGATAATTTATCAGGGTATAGTTGAAAATAACATTTTTTTATATAGATATGAATATTATTACCTGCGCTTAGGATAATTATCAGTAGATCAGTGGTTTTTATTTTCGAAAAGTTTTCTACTACTGGCAATTTACACCAGCGGACGGTGAACGGCTATGGACGTTTATCAATAAAAGTTCTATTGTGTCTGATTTCCCGTTATTTTCCCTGATATTTTAAACTTTCAATCCGGTGAGGATTGGAAGTTTATAAAGTACTAACGTAGTTGTAAAATAACTAATAAATTAAAGTAATAACAATTCTATGAAGGCCGAGTAGGTGGCCGACTAACGTTGAATCACACGTCGAGTCATCTGTAACATAAAACGTACAAATGAACATGTAGAAACAATAAATTCGATGGGAATGCATATCTATCTATACCACATGAAGCGTATTGAAAGAAATGCACATGGAAAGTGTCGAAACATTTCATTGTATAGATTTATTTAGGACTCATCTTATAAGCGACTATTTTTTATCGACTCTCATTCACTTGTTTTTCCACGAATATTATCATCTATGGTAAGTTCTAGTTCAATACGATTATTATACATTAGTAAATTGAATGCTACCGTTGTTTATTTATCGGTTTTGTTCCGCCGTCTGTTAGATTGTTGTTTTGTCCTGGTCTCTGTACTACCACGAATCATGACTCATTTCTCTGATATTGACTTCCTAACTTATACATAAAATACATTGCTGTCTTGTCGAAGATATGAATAGTGCATTTATGTTTACGTCAGGTCGATATTTAATGAAATGTCTATTCAAATTGATTTGACATGACTCAATTTAATTAAGAATGCTCCAAAGTTCCAGTCATGGAAATTCTACGTTCTATATGTACTACTTGTTTTTCTTAATTTGACTTTTTCTTTAATTGAAAATTGACTTTAGCCACAACACTTTATGAACATCCACTGCAAAGAAAAATTATTTCATTCAGCAGATGGTGTGCCTCTGTCACTCTGCCAAGATTCTTCTAAATCATATCAACGCTTACGTGTGATAAAGTCATACAATCATTATCATCACAACCCTTTCTTTGTCCCACTGTTGGGCACGGATCTCCTCTCAGAATGGGAGAGACCACACCTAACCATCCTACCTAGCATATATGATTTCGGGATGTTAATTTAATGTTTATACAGGAAGTTATTTGTCTCTTAAGTTTCATCTAAGTCCGTTCAGTGGTTATGGTTCTATAGAGCCACAATCGAGAAGTCTTAACAATTTTTCACATCTAATTATTAAAAGCTTTTATTTAACTTCACTCGTATGTATCTATGTAAGTAAGTATGCATGCCCTGGAATCTTGCAATCAATATTTCACCCACTTCCACTGAAGCTATTGAGCTGAAATTTGGCACACATATTTGGTTCCGATGACAATGCACGAAAATAAAATAAAAAGTTATAAAAAGCTTTTTTTTTTTTTAAATTTTTAATATGTACCTACCTACTTATTTTAAACTAAACTAGTAAGATTTATCTCTCTCACTCTCTCTTTACCCCACATAAGACTCTCATCCACTTGCTCTCCCGCAACCTTGCGCAGTAATTTGACTAAATATATTTTCTAAAGCGTAAAACAATTTTTTTGTTTCAGCGAAACTCCCTAGCCCTCTACATCTCTCACCAATCGGGACCGTTCTTCAAAGCAGAGTTCCCAACCGAGTTAGACCTGAGAAAGTTCCACATCGCCGACGTGACCGATAAACGTATATTTGTCTCTGTCATGCACACCGAAACGCTGGCTCACCTGTACGTGTCGGAAATAAGCAAGAACTTCACTCAGTACAACTTTGTGCTAAGCGTGGAGCAGATACTGTGTTACTTCCCTGATGGGAACTGGAAGGACAGCTGGTTGGAGTAAGTTGTTTCACCTCTTTTATGTGTACTGAATAGCAAACGAGTATTCATTGCTGCTGCAGTGTCGTGGCGCAGTACGGCTCGAGACATCAAGCAGAGACAGTTGCCCTGAATTAAGCTATTAATACCAATCTATTATACAATAAATCCATCCGTAACAATGCTGCTATCCCATTGTAACATATCAGAGTTATCGGTTTTTATTCACATGTTATTTAAATCTAAACAATTTTTTTTAACTTTTCCTTTATAACAGGAAAACCTTGAGATTACTTGCGCAAGATAATCATTCTTGTTCGAACGAGACTCGTATTCTTGTCATGGGCGGCAGCATATGGGTGGTGCTGCAAGCTTGTTTGCTATCTTATATTCATAAAAACAATTCGTTCAAGGTCTGGTAGTTACGTTATCCTAGGTGGAAGAGGAGAGATGGCGCAGTATGCTTGTTTGCTATCCATGAAAAAAATGTATCTATTATTCCTCCGTTTTGTACCGTAATGTTGTTTATGGCCAGTTTTTTTTAAAAGGATTAAGATTATTTAAAAAAAAATTTTAGGGATGTGACTGAGGACCCGTTCACGGATCTATACCGGGTGGAAGGTCTGAAAGGAATTTACATAGCGTCGAAAGTGAGCTCTAAGTCGCTGGTGGCAACCATCGAGCCCGAACACCTGGTGTCTATCATCACGTTCGACCATGGCGTCACGTGGTCCCCGATCAACCCGCCGGCTGAAGATGAGAACGGTACCATCGATTGATTCACACTAATATGCTCCTCTCTCTATTTATGCGGTGGTGTAAAAGAGAAAGAAACATATCCTCTAGATTAAATAAAATCAAATCAAGGCAAAGTTTGTGTGAGCCTTCATTGGCTACATCATTTGAAATCAACAATACCATCAACCTGTTGTTCAAATCAGTCAATCAATTATAAAAATTAAGCAAAGCCAAGTTTAAAAATATAAGTTTTAAACTATTATAATCAAGTTATTTATTGTACTATTGTTATATATTGTTATACTATTGTTATAAGTTATTATGTATGTACCATAATAATATCATATGTTTTGCATTTAATTGCAGGAAAACCACTCAATTGCACAATAGAAAACTCATGCAGCCTTCACTTGTGTCAGAAGTTTAGTCAACTCTACCCTGTAACCAGGTGAGATATAAGAACGTATTTAATTAAATCCTTATGTTATGGGATTAACATAATAATTATAAGAAATAATTTATTCACATGGATTTCACTACTCGTTATAATATAACGTGAACTGGAGGTATCTTAACAAAAAACATGCTTCATTAGTCTTTGTGGTCGCACGTTTGACTGCTATGTTCCTAGGTTTGTTCACGGGTCGGGCAACGAATTATTGGGTTTTTTTTAACCTTAAATTCCCAGTATCGCACATTAGGGGGAGTCCCCTTAGGGTAATAATATTATGTTAAGTAGTACTTTACTGCGATTATTTGGAAACTTTAATTTGTTTTTAATTTCGTCCATAAATAAATAAAGAAATTAATTACGTATCTTTATTACTATTGTCATGTGTTTCTGATAAAGTAATAAGAATATTCCAGGAAAAAAAATTATAATATATCAACAACATAGCTTATTTGTCAACTACAAAGTTATTTAATCATTACTACTCAGTAGTAAATTACTGCAATTGAATAAGTAAACGGTAAACATGGCAAGATAGGTCATCAACCTATTGTGCGCTGATACTATTTATATTAGCCGCGATAGAAACTGAGTGAACATGTTGATTTTAATTATCTCATTATTAATAAGGCCTTAGCAATCAAAATTTGTGCTTCCATTTTCTATTTCTAGATAACAAGTCAATCAGTGTGCGTTGAAGTCAACGTGATATTTGTGACATTTGTAATATTCTAACAGTGGCTGCTTTAATCTACTTATACAAACTTATACTTAAATATACATATTTCTTTGTTTTCTTCCCCCACTACACCACTAACAATGTAATTAGAACGTGTAACTATTATACTATCAACAGGATTAACGTACGAAACAAATTACAAGAAACTGAAATCTGTCTTTAACTGTCTGACAAACTGATTTTGATGTAATTTTGTACAAATATGCGCTATATTCCAGAGACTTATTTAGGTTACCCCGAATTACGTTACATCCCGAAAATCAAGCAGGATTTCTTGAAATACATGATGAATGTTTCTATGGAATTGAAAGTTTATATGGAATCAGAATTCATTTGAAATTTGCAGACAAGCTTTCTTATTTAAATTAACGAAATACGTGTTTCTCTGTTTTCTTGTATTTTCTAAGATAAAGAAAAAAAACACAATTTTAATTCCTTAGGCCACGCCCCTTCGTTAAATTATGGGTGTTTTTGTCCTGGTTTTAAGACTAATGATACATCCATGTCTTCTCCATCCAATACAAATTTAGCGTTTTTGTACCTACTTCCACAAAAGGTTAACAATGGGAGAAAAGTTATGTCAATTATTATTCAGACATAATGTGAAATCCTGTTGACGGATTTTGATATTAACTTAATATGTGTATTTTGGATTAACATTAAACGTATTCCCGGAAAAAACGGAATGAAAGTTTATTTTAATATTCCTTCAATTCAATTAGATTTGGTCCATATTTGCAACAAGTTGAATAAATAATATTAAAAATATAGGCTTATTTAGGTACATTTTATCCCGGTGATTTCCTAGGAATGATGTTCGAAGAAGGATTAGATAGTGAGTAGTCTTTGAGGAGGGTGGCAACTAGGTCTCAACAAAACTATTGTTATGTCGATTTCCATGCGAATCCACCGAAGCATCCAGACGTATGACGCTTACAAAATGAGTCGCTGATGTTTTAGAAATGTTACAAATAATTAATATCACAAATAAATAATAATAAATATCATGGACATTCTCACACACGGCCATGTGACCCCGAACTAGGCGCGTTGACATTACATAGATATTTTTAAATACATACTTAAATAGACAATATTAACATGCACAGGACAGGAGCTTTATTCGAATGCAACAGTTGAATCTATTAGAGAAGCGATGAAAATTTCAATTTTATGTTTTTGACATAAATCTTCTTTTGCCTCTTTTAAAACTTTTATACTAGGTACTTGTTCCCTGCGTAACTCAACATTTACTCGTTATATCAAACTTTATACAACATTATTTTTTTCACAGCCCACCTGGAAATATTATAAACTATGATATGAGGTAAAACCTAACCAGTTATCCGCGTGTGACAATAAATAACAATGCATGTTATCGTTTTATTATGTATTTGCAGTCGATTCGTTTGGCTAATTGAAATCTGTTGGTTGGTTTTTGATAAACTTGTGTTTTTTTTTTAATATCAAATAATTCTGCACTACACCATTCATTGCAATTTCTGTGTCATAATAATGGTTTTGAAAAACATTCATTTCGGACTTATCATCATGTTTTTCATGCTTCAGTCACTGTCGAGTAGTGTTTAATTCGTGTGCATCAAGGTCTTTCGTCAGCTTTTTGTAACAAAACCATAATAAAAAATAACTTCAAGGAAAAAGACATGTAGATATGTAGCAGTGAGATTTTAGTTATATCATAACGTGCCATAATAAGACAAAGTGGTCAGTTTTAGCACTGTAAAAACATGTTGATTTTTTTTACATGAATTCAGCACAGACTTATTAAAAATCATTACCACGAACTAGTTAAATGAAGTAAAACCCTCCTTTAAATCGGAATAGTCGGAATAGCAGTTTTTGAATCATATCTAAACTTTTTTTTAAAATTTCAAATACATATCTAATTACAAACAATGTCTTTTACACGTTGATTGTGTTACCTGGCATATGTGCAAGGTTACATAAAGCTATGCAAAGAGTTTTAAAAGCAAATTGAAATAATAATTATTATTTAACATTTCTGATAATGACCTCACCTTAAGAGAACAAAATAAAATTGAACGTTAAATATTATAGCCTTAAGTAATCACCTATAGTTTTCGACACACTGTCTAAAACGATATCCAACCACTTTGACCTCTACTTCAAGAACTGTACCTTACACACTGCGTGTTTAATTTTCTTAAGACAATATCTTGTCCAATAGGTCAGCAAGTATAATGAGTTCGAAGTCGGCACCGGGTATCATAATGGCAACAGGCGTGATGGGAAAATCGCTGAAAGGCATTCCAGGGGTGTACCTGAGTCGCGACGCGGGTTTGACGTGGAAGCGGATTTTGAAGGAGTACTATTTCTTTAACTACGGTGACCATGGGGGCGTCCTTGTTGCCGTCAAGTACTTCAAGTCTCGCGGGGAGACTAGGAAGATTTTGTACTCCACTAATGAGGGGATCGAGTGGAAATCTTATCAGTAAGTATTATATTGTATTGCATTTAGACTACATTACACGAGAGGGCTTTGTCCCGACGACGCATAAATACGCATTTATATATTTTATGTTAAAATATTAAATCTATTCCGCACTCGAGTAGCGTGAAGGACGCCCAATTATTTTAATAAAGCCAAACTTTAATAGCATGGAAAAATATCCGTGCTTATCAGTGGCCTAATAATCAGTTGCAACCAATATGGACCAATATTTTTACACTCTTATTTTTGACTTAGATGTAGGTGTAGGTGTAATCCATATTTGCGTCCACTGCCAATGCACGGGTCCCACTGACACGACTGCGGGAGGTCTAGAGCATACTCCATCATGCTGCTCCAATGCGGATTAGTTTTGGGGCAAGTGGGCAATCCAGTGTCCCACTCTCGTCGTTGCTTAACTCGGTCGATCACATACGATCGACTCGAGCTACTGGGCTATGGACTTAATGCCTGTGGTGCACAGATATTATTCGGATGAAAGTTAACTTTTAATTGTAGTTTTTAAATGTCGAGGTTGTTCTTTGTTTCGCACTGCAAGGTTATATGGAAAAGAAAAAGTTTTGTTTACGAAACAATCCCATATTACATTTCTGTTTAATTTTTTTCCATATAATTCTTCTCTTATATGTTAAATTATCATTATAATTAAAACTGTAAGTGTAAGTAAGTTGATCATTCAGTTTATTATGATAATTTTAATGTTACTGTAATCAGAGCATCTGTTTAGTCATACATTTTACAGTATAGTTTTATCAACATTATTTGAACTGTGAAAACAATTGACCGTACTAAAACTATGTTATTAATCTTTTATCAGAGACCGGCATATTTATTACTAATCACATTTCAATATTAGTCATAAAACACAGCGTTCATTGATCATTTGCAGGTTCAATGTCGACGACCTACGCATATACGGTTTGATGACTGAGCCTGGTGAGAATACGACAACATTTACTATGTTCGGTTCAGCGAACGACCAGCATCAGTGGATAATCATTACCATTGACTTGTACAACGCTTTCCCAAGGAATTGTACCGCCGATGACTTTAAGTATTGGTCGCCCACGCCTCCCCATTCTGCCGTATCCTGCGTTCTAGGCCAACGGGACACTTTCCAAAGACGTTTGGCGCACACCAATTGCTACCACGGCATAGACTACGACAGGCCCGTCAAGAAGGAAACTTGCGAGTGCAGTAGACGAGACTACGAATGCGACTACGGATTCGTCCTCTCACAGAACTCCTGCGTGCGCGATAAGTCGGTCAAGTACGATCCCTACGCCGTTCCGACCGACTGCCAACCGGGACACTACTACAAGCGTACTAAAGGCTACAGGAAGATCGACGGAGATGTCTGTGTGACATCATTTTACACGCCCTACGATTCCGATATGATCCCCTGTCCACTTGGAGAACCTGCAGAGTTTCTCCTTGTCGCGTTGAGAGACAAAATAGCTCGCATCGATTTAGCAGACAACTCTACCTTGATACCAGTGAAGGGTCAACAGAACATTGTTGCGATCGAATTCGACATGAAGAACGATTGTATATATTGGGCCGATATCGAGATCGATAAGATAAGCCGTCAGTGCTTCCGAAACGCTAGCGTGGTCGAGGTGGTAGTTGATACTGACCTCGCAAGCATTGAAGGCATGGCTCTGGACTGGATCTCAAACGTTCTATTCTTCGTCGATGGAATGAGGAAGAAGATCGAAGCCGTCAGGACAGATTTGACTAATGAAGGTCGGATGAGGGTGACCATTTTAGATAACAAGGTTCTGTCAAAGCCGCGAGGAATTGCAGTGCACCCTAGAGCCGGTTACCTCTTTTGGACGGACTGGGATAGAATCAGTCCATCCGTGTCAAGATCGAATCTCGATGGTACGGAGGTGAAGAAACTGTTCACGAAACCGATTGTCCAATGGCCAAACGGGATTACTATAGATCAGATGGCAGAGCGGATTTACTGGGTGGACGCGATGGAAGACTACATAGCGAGCGCTGACTTGAACGGCCACTATTTTAGAAGGATTCTGTGGAATGATGACAAGGTTTCGCACCCGTTTGCTGTGGCGGTTTTAAAAGATAAGATGTACTGGGACGACTGGAAGGCGAAATCTATATTCATAGCGGATAAGGACACGGGCGCTAATGTAATCACGATCAACGATTCGTTCTCTGGATTGATGGACTTGAAGGTTTTCGCCCACTTCATCCAGCACGGAAGTAACGCTTGCTCGCAAACCAATACCAGTTGCGACGCACTGTGCCTGGGAGGGCCAGGAAACACGTTCAGTTGTCTGTGTCCCGACGGGTTTACGAAGGTCAACGGCAAGTGCGTGTGTGCTAATGGCATGGAGCCGTCCCCGAATATGACGTGCCCTAAAAAGCCCGGAGCTGGATGTGGTCCCGTAAGTACCTAATGGATTATCTATAATTATTTTTTCACATTTCAATGCACAAAAAATTCCAACGCAATGTTCTATGAGGTAGGGGTGTTGCTTCAGTAGAATGTTATTGTAATATAAATGTAATTTGTGTTATGTGTTAGTTGGTAATTCGTTTATGTCCTAATCAAAGCTGGCCACACTTATATGTAAACTTGGTACACTTGGTGAAGCATTCATAATCAAAGAAATAAGTTTATAAGTTTTACAGTAATACAAATGACGCTGTTAACATGCGTCGGTAATGAAATATAATATTGATTATTACTACTAGGTAGCAGGCTATAATAATGGATAGGTACCTACTATAACATAAAGCAGCTAACGCTACTGATTTAATTACTACGTTACATATGGTTTTGTTTATGGACAGTCTCAACTTTTTAACTTTTTTGCACAGTAACATTTGGTTCACTTTTACTTAGATTCAGATTCAGATTCATTTATTTTTCATTATATGGTATTTTTGTATACGCTTAATGAACGTCATAACATTTT
>DWTT01000850.1:0-13477 GCA_018250895.1 Carterocephalus mandan
TTAGCCCCGCTACTCACCAGCCAGGTCTGCAGTTCCGTGTTGGGGTATAATAGGAGAGGCGTTGGACAAGTTTTCAGATTGCCCCAAATACCTACCGAAAAATTGATGCCAGCTCTTGGACCAATAGTAATGAAATTCCTGCAAAGTACACGTGAAAATGTATGATTAAGTGATGTTTTTAAATTATAAATTAATATTTAAATTGACCTTAATAATCTTCTCTCTACGATCTACGAACAAATAGGAGCTATGATTTTATAAAGATAGTTTTTAACTACTTTGCGTATAGTACCTCCCACATCAGAAAGCATGTACTAACTAAAAAATAACTTTATAACAATGGATTTCGGTAGCGTTAAAGTTAACCCTGATACAATTTACTTTGATATGATGATTTTATAAAGGATTGCCTACAAAAGAGTTTTTTAGCTAATAACTAGATACAGAAACTACGGAAGGTTTCACGATTTCATTGTAGACCGAAGGCCGGCACAACATCTTTATATGTGCCTACTTTAGTAAGTCACGCAAAACACGTAATTTGCTCGACGCACGTTCGATACCATTATGTTTGTATGCGTTTCTATTTGCACTCACGGCATTTCAAAGCTAGGCTACTCACACTTCACAAATGTTTGCGTGTTTTCTAATGAACAAAAAAACTACATCCGACAACTGATAACATAAATCTACATTGCATGTCCACGTTTATCCGAGTTCCTATTAGGAATTCCTGGGAAATTCTTATCAATTTCTTCCAGTAGTGCCATCTTCTATTGAAGGTCTGCGATCATTATGGCGACTTGTACCTTGATAAGTAGGTACGTGCTATTATTATAAAATTAGCGAATATTTTTAACCAGGTTATTCGCTAACATTGCATTTACCATGTAATTAATCTTGGATGATTATAGCTTGAACATTTATTATGATGCCTAGCTACCTACTTTTAGTTTGTGGAGGTTGCCGATAATGTTGCACATGACGTTATTAAAGGCTACTCACTGGGTATGTTACCCAGTGAGTAGCCTTAAATTAATGATACAGTTAATAATACCTTAGACAGCAGTAGACATGCATGAATTGAAGTTGATGATTACTAAACTTAGAAACTTAGAAAAGTCATCCATAGTGGAGAACTCTCAGGCATACAGGTTTCCTCACGATGTGTCCTTCACCGTTACAGCAAGTGACAAAAGTCATTGGTGTGTGCCGCTTTGGTTTGAACCCGGACCGCTCGAGTGAGAGGCGAGTTCCATAGCCACTGGGCTGTCACCGTTAGAAAAGTCATACGACTGACTTTTTTCGTAATTATCGTAGATACTTTTACTGTAATTAATGTAATTATGTATCAAAATGGATTTAACTGAATTCGAAATATTAAATTCTGATTGACATGAATAAAACAATAAAATGTGTATTAATCCAACAAACTGTTACTACTTTATTATTAGTCAATTATAAGTTACTGCTTCTAAAATAAAGTTCATATTCGAGCAAAGTGGCACAGATCCTCGAGTAGCAAAACTAAACATACCTAACCTACGGAACAGAAGCGGCGACGATCTCCCGGCAATCTATTTTCCTTCTCACCTTTTCATCGACAGCACCTATTTTCATACAACCCCGGACCGTGAAAAGTAATAAAGGTTCCCTTATTCTATTTTATTTATATCTGCGCGAAGGTTGAATATCATAGGACTCTGGGTAAATACAATACCTACTCCTAAGACCTACTCGTATGTACATTTTCTCGCCCTGCTGCGCTGAGATTGAATTTTTGTCCTTTTGTGTTCTTCGATATAAATTACTTACCAGAGATTACCTAATAACCTATTTTTTGTACCTCCTGCAGGAATCGAGGTATTAGAGGTTCAGTGAAAATTTTACAGGTCAAATAGGTTTTGAGTTGAGTAGCTCTGTTTAAATTCGCAGATATTCACGAGAACTATTTGAACTTCAGCATGCGTTAAAGAAAATATTTGGTTTAAATTGCATAAATTTCTCCCAAAGTAACACTAAATAACACACTACACTTCTCTACAATGTCACAGAATTCAACATAATCTAAGCCCTACTGATATTGAATCGGAAACCCTGTCTTTGTCTAAAGCCGGGGCAAGTAGGTCAAGGGGTCTCCCAACATAATCCTTGATTTTAGATTTTCGAGTGAAGTGCTTTGCAACTGGATCGCTTGGCTGGATCATTATTTTCACGGGTCATATCCACAGGGGAACATCAGAAATTAACAGAAATTTCCTGCAAGGGTGAACGTGTTTTTTTTTTAAATTTATTTTAAGAGATATGTCTGATTTTAATGACGTTTTTCATATAATATGCATGTATCGTTGGACTTCGAATCACTAGGATTAAAAACATACCAACTTATTCATACAAAATAATAAATCTATCTTAGCTTCCTGTGTGTATATTCAAAAAGGAATTGACACAACACTTTAAAGCTATAATAATAGGTTTATTAATTTGTTACGAATAAGGAATTTAACTTTATTTTGTTTCATGATACTCGTATAGTGTTCAAGAAAATCTTCATTATATCTTAGAAAGGTGTCTCGAAATTGAAAGAATTATATATGTATTTGGAAAATCTGCAAGGCTTTTGCGGACAACACACACAAAATAACACAATTTAACATCCATGAAAATATTTATCTGTGAAATAAATATCTGCTCCGAACGGGACTCGTACCACGGAGTTGTCCACTTTTAAACACCTGTTGCTGATTTTCATAACAAACGATTAGGTACGTCACGCACATATCGTGGGACTAACACACCTAGAGTAAATATGTTTTAGGAAAAAGTGAGCCTCAATAAAGACGAGAAATGTTATGAATGCAAATAACACGCGAAAAATGTAACATCAACTGCTTTGATATAAGAATTACCTCGTAAAAGTTTATTGGCCGTTGCGAGTGCTTTTGCAAGGCTTAAAGTATTTTATTTTAATTTATTCCTCTTCTCCTGGGCACGTGCTGTGTTAGATGATTATGGGCCTATTTCGTGTTTTACGTATTAGATTTTATGGAACTGCTGTACCTATGTTTCTCGTGCTACTCTTTGGTAATAAATATACTAGGTAAGTAAACAAAAACCTAAGGTTGTTTTGAAGGGTTCATTTGTAAATTTTCATAGTACTTACCTACTCATTTATTTACTTATTTCTTGGGTTGTCTAAGGTTAGTACCTAGTAATTGCTACTGGTTGGGGTTAGGGGTTTTGGTAGAAGATACTGGTTGAAGGGTTGTTAATCGTTTTGTTTTTAATTCAATTTAATCTTAACATATCTTAACGATTGTTTTTTTTCGAAGCAGAAGGCAGAGGGGTCTTGTAGTAAGCCCATTTTACATCAGTCATATTTAGGTCCAAGGTAAATGTTGGTGAGCCTATTGCCATACACCGGGCACAAATCGAGATTCCCAGCTGCTACCGGCTGCTACAGCGTTACACTTGGTGTTACGGTTGGCGGTACGTTTGGCGATACGGGAGGATGACGTCACACTCTTATTCGTATGTGTTGGCGTTCATCAAATTTTATGACGTTATCACGTCAAGGAATAAGATTTTATACAACGCCATATCCACATTTGAGTTTTATTAATTGTCTTACTTAAATTACGTATTGATTAATAATGTACATACCACGAATTTTGACATGCTCTGATTTCAATATTTAATAATATTTTTTATGTGCATACCTGAAAGATGCAAAGGTCAACCTTCAGGGGTCGAATACAAATTGTACACAATTCGTTATCAGCGGAACTCGAGTTGCGGGTGTTATCTACGTTCTGAATTATTCCGTCCGTCCATTCGTCTTTCTGAGATATCAATCGCGCCTTTGAACTTCCCTGAAACCGATACACAATGGCACGTCTAAAGGTTAAGGTTATTGGAACATTTTTCAAAAGAAATATACATTTAATATTGCTATTGGTTAATTTTGATAGTCGGTGAGATGTTGTCAGGAAAATGATGAGAAATGATTTATTGATTTACAAATAAATTACAAATGAAGCAATTTTGCAGCCAGTTTTCTCAAATAATGAATAGGTATCGATGGCGTGACATGCACTTTGCAATTTATTTTTTTCGATATTTAATAGGCTAACCAGTATCACCTACCAATTAATTAAACATAAATGATGCAAAGTGCCCCCTACCCCTTAGGGGAAGCACAGATATTGCACAATACACAGCGAGATATTGTGTGTGTTGTGAGTTGCTTAGTGAAATTTATATATTTTCTATTATAATGTAAGTTAAACAGAGTAGTGCCCTGTATTTAATGTATACCTACTGTCAGAATTGAATTAGCCCTTGAGAACCAGAGTTCAACGATCTTAGACAGGCAATTTATTGCACTACAGGGACCTCTCAACGAGCGCTAATTAAACAGTAACATGCTACGCTTTCTATGAAAACTTCCAAATTTCAATGGATTTATTTTAATAAATATTGGATTTGGAGTACAATAGGCACCTACCAGTCTTTGCGTAGCGCAGTCAGATATAAATTACGGTAGCACGACTATCGTTATGCTACAGCTCTACAAATGACATATTTTGTCATCAACCAAAATGTTCATACAATCAATCAAAACTTTCTAAAATTTCCCGTCGCGTAATGAAATCCCAATTCATTCTCGTTGCAAAGTCAAACGGACGTGCCGACCTTATTGTTGTCTTACTTATGTAACTATTGTGTGTGACCGTAGCCTAATGTCAATATCCTGTTTTTCAATTCTCAACCTTATTACATAACGAAAGGGTTGAGAAATGGAAGGGCAGAGTTTGTTCGAAAGTGGACGAAGGGCAATTATGCGCCCGGGCAAAATTAATTTGCGTCTAACATTTTTCATTACGGACAATAACAAAGTTATTGCGATGCTGGACTCTGTTCGCGGTTAATACGTGGTGCGCTTGCGAATAAGAATAAATTATTATTACATTAAATAAATGTCGTGGGTGCTGGTTTATTTGTTTTTGGGGTTACAGTCAGAATAAGTTGACAGCTAGGCTTAGCTTTGTGTTTAAAAAGTCGACTGAACACTATCAATGCGGTGATCTGGTGCAGCATACAGGGTGTTTGTTAAGGCGAGGTAACACGAATAAACTGTGTTTTTGTTCATGAATATTATTTAATAGAATTCTGAAAAATATATGTTATTTTACAGTAATTGATCTCGGGGCTTTTATCACTAGATACCCGATAACGTTCACTTCACAGCATTTAAAGAAAAAACCATCGCAAATTTGGGTCTAAACAGGAATAAGTTAAATTAAGATTTAGAAAATAAAAAAGAGACTAAAAAAGGTGCTACAAAAACCAAGGATCCCTTCATAATTTATTTAAAAAAAATTGAGAATTTAAATTAGTATAGTAGTAGTAGTTCTACGATGCGCCTACTGCGCTTTCCGCAGCAAGCTTTCTTTATGGCCTTATTAGGTGGCGTGAGAGAATGGGAAGGAAGTCGTCGAAATACCTTGCCTTCATGAATATAGGTAAAAATATTACAGGTATAATGTCCCATCGCGTACAAAGTTCTTTGGTCTGTTTACGTACCATATCGTTAATTTTTACTAAAGTAGAAATCAGCAACTATCAATCAATCAACACTTTCTAAAGCTACGTCGGTTTTCTTTGCGAATAAAGATTTGGGTATTAATTTTTTTTTTATCTTTAAATGCCAAATCTTTATTCTATTCTATTAAATATATCTATTATACCTACCTATCAACAATTGAATAGTTACACCAGTAAAATTATAAACGCACCAGTTTTTTTTTTTATCATGCTTAGTAATCTAATCCCCATTCTAGCGTAATTTATTTCTTTTTCATGATCACTCTTGTAAACTAACCACACAGGTATGTAAAGATCGGGAATTGAATCCACTGAGTTGGGAAGCATGGCCCCGTTGCAATATGAATAAATAACTTTACTCGTTCATTTTATAGGAGCATTAAAATACTCGTAATAAAATCTCGACAAAGTTCTATCTACAAACCGACATCAATTATTATTAAGGTCAATATCAAAAACGATGTCCAGATTGAACTTTTGGCATATCCGAACAATCTAAAAGCGAAAAGTACATTATTATAATAATGAGGTTGTTCCGACCTATAAAAACTTTGAACCGACAAACTTTTGAATCAAGCCCTCGAAATGTGTTTAAGATATTTCTTTTTTGTTTCACTATTAAGTTTTTTTCATAACTGAGAGAATTTTGAAATGGATTTAAAAAGAAATGGCCTTGTAAGTTAATTAATCTATTTATGTACAGTATTTAGATCTTTAAGAAGACTTTTTCATGTTCACTGTCTCGTTGGTCAGATTGGTACTAAATATGGACGACTGCTATGCAAGAGGTTCTAGGTTCGAGCCTCGGGTTGGGAGAAGTGGGTGTACCCATGCGTGCCACTTATTGGATATGAACACAAGTGTGTGATTTCGATATCCACTGTTTTTCACCGCTGTGAAAATGTACAAAAGCATGGATAGGTAAGTGCTCGTATTAAGATTAAAGTGGGGTAGGTCACCAACCTCGTATGAAATATTCTCTATGGTGATATCCCGCGAGGCATGTGAATGTACTGTGAGGTTTGGCTTTATAAACGTTTCTGATATTAGTTTAATTTTCTTTTACAAATATCAACATCATCATCACGACTCATCACTGGCTCGCTTCTAAGCCGCAGTCATAAATCCAGGGTTATAAAGCTGTTCATGTAAAAGGTTCGCTCGGTACTACCCGAACCACCTAGTACCGTGGCGAGCGTACCTTTAAAGAATTTGTGGTTCCGTTGGAAAAGTGTGGTTCCGGTTACACTTCCTGAAAAAAACATCTGTGACTGACTAACTAACAGTACTAACTATCACTTACAGTCAGTCATACCCACTAATAATCTGGTCAACTAATGTTCTTAATAACTGTTTCTGACTAACTATCCCAGTCTTATTTGAGTCTTGTTCAAAATTAGTCACAGTTAAGGGTGGCTGATTGGTGGTGCTGTAAGTTCGTTTGCTATCTTATATCCAAAAAAAGGTCTACATTTAAACCATTGGTTATTTTAAATCATCTTATGAGAATGAACTGAGAAATGAACTATATTAACTGGGTATAAATCATGGCTAATTCGACTATCACTTATAATATTAAGTAGCCACATTTAGTATTGTACCGATTAATTGTATTACAAAATTCTATTCTATTCTATTCTGTTTAAGTTGTAGCTACATGTATCCACATATACGCGGTGTACATAATTATGTCAGTAGTAACTGGTATATTTTATTGTCTGTGGTGGGTCTTTGACTGACAAATTGTTAGTCTACAACACGGGGGATTTTTTGAGTGGCATTTCCTGAAATGCTTTTGTATTGGCCGCGAGCTAATTTATCTGCCATCATGAATCGTACGAATATACTGACGGGCTTAATTAAAGGCATTTCGAACTTCATCAGCACCTTGCTTATTCATCTTTTCCAATTTACAAATGTAAGCAAAATTTTACTAGGTACTTATACTATGTAAGCACGTGTATAAACCAATTTTTTTTTGAGATGATGCTTCTTACTTTTGACCATCTCAATGGTATACTATGTAAGCACGTATAAAAACCATTTTTTTTATTTTTATGATGCTTCTTACTTTTGACCATCTCAATGGTAGTCTCTCAGTGGTCATATACGCGACTGACTGCTGAGCTACGTCCTGGGATTGACACAGACCAATTATTTACCTTTAAGTACGGTCCTCCACCAATCCGCAATTAGAGCAGCGTGATGGAGGATCCCTAGACCTCCCGCAGCTGTGTCTGTGGGGGAGACCCGTGCCCAGCAGTGGGACGTCTTGGGTTGTAGCAAGTACGGTTGTACGCTAACAAGTTTATCTAGAACTCTATCCACCACACGCCTTGCCGCTGCATAACTGTTGTTCTGCAAGCAATGATGATGTTGTCACTAGTTAATAATAGAAGGGCGATCATATTAACTTGCAGAATAATTACATTAAAAATTGGTCTGAAAAACAGCAACTTAAATTGGAACCAACGTAATAAATTAAATCTTATACACGTACTGTATTGCAGACAGACATTCCCTGTGCCAGAACAAGTTTCACTGCATCTAAGTCGGTACATCCGTTATGGCTACCAAGACAAACACAGAACAGACATACAGTCAGACAAAGGGAACTAACTTTAAACAACTTTATTCTCATGATATACAATTGTCATTCAAGGCGAATTATATACGAATAGTTAATCTTGAATATTTTGTAATAAATTAATTCTAATTGTCTAAAACTATCAGGAGAGAAAATAACTTGTATTTTATTACAACTGTGTTCAGGCTGGAAATGTTTGGTTTCCGGTTACAATTTCCTAGAGGCGACCATATTAGGCCTTAAGGGTAGCAAGTGTAGCATCTGTGACTGACTTCGAACGAGGTATAATAACTGGACTAATTATTATGTGGTATCTCACGCCAGAGATACAGACTAATTGTCACTAACAGTCCCAAGTCTTCATACCTTCTATCGAACTGAGCAACTCACGTTAATAAACACAGACGGACAAACGTTCGGAGCTGATGATAGAGATGACACCGACACCAGGGGCATCACAGGTGAGTTACCGGCCTTGTAGGAATGTTTCACACTTCTTGACATGTAGTGCCATATCGTGCCCACCTCATCGTTATATCCACAGCAGTACGTAGTACCAATACAAACTTTTGCAAATAGTTACAAAGTTTCGTTAGCGTGAACAAACTTTAGCGTTAAGGTCCTGCTGGTATTAGTTTGCTTAGGACTGTTTGTTAGCGGTGACGTTACGTCCGCTAGTTCAATATTATTTCGGCCGCTTCTATTTTCAGAAACGATGTTTGAATAATCTGTGAAAATAAATATTGTTTCAAAACATTCGTTCCTCGAACAATGCAATTGCTGAAAATGCTGAAACTTATATTTTCTAGAAACATGCTGGTATGTTCGATCACGATTTTTTCTTCTGTGATCGAAGGCATGTAAGGCATGCATGAAGGAAGGTATGTTGATTGTCGACCTTTTAACATTTAAAATTTACATCATGGTATATAAATACAGCGGTGACAGCCCAGTGGCTATCGAACTCGCCTCTCGTCCGAGCGGTCCGGGTTCAAACCCCGGTGGCACGCACCAAAGACTTTACTAAGTTATGTGCGATTTAAGAAATTAAATGTCACTTGCTATAACGGTAAAGGACACATCGTGAGGAAACCTGCACGCCTGAGAGTTCTCAGTGATAACATTCTCGAAGGTATGCTAAGTCTGCCATTCCGCACTTGGCCAGCGTGGTGTACTAAGGCCTAATCCCTCCCATTGTGAGAGGAGACCAGAGCCCAACAGTGGGACAAAGAAAGTGTTGTGATAATAGAAATAGAAAATTATTTTTTAGAAATGTTAATTTACACGCAATTCAGATCAATTTAGATTAGATTATTTATTCAAAAGCTAACAACTAATAAGAGTAATTTCACAAGGTTTACATAATAATAAAATTGTTTGCTTTGATATATAAATGAAATAAAACAAGTTATAAAAAACATAAAAAAATATAGAAACCAATTAATAGGTACAATTTGTCGGAACAGCCGACTAGATTCGACCACGAGAATGGAAGAGTCCATTTCAAGCTTCTAGCTACAGCGGCACTACAGCGGTTTTGATTCGGTATTGATGAATTATTCAGTCAATCGGGATTCAGGATATGTCATTTTATAAATACTAGTGTTCGCCGAGTGGTCGAAATTCGACTAATTATTTTATTTTTATTTTTAGTTTGAACGTTATTAAGTATATCTTTAATCACTTAATATAAGCCAATGTTCAAAATGACATGAGACAATTAGCATGCCATCGTATCCAGGTAACCAACTATTAAATATTTAATTTATAAATATTTTGAGTCAAACCAATAAAAGAGTATGTAATGTTTTCTTTTATTAATATAATGTATTTCATATAAATATTATAAAAAAATAGCTATCCACACTGTACTCGTACTCCATGTAAACTTTAACTGTTCCAAATTTTACACCTCCGTCCACGTAACTTGTAAAAAGGGGACTGCAATCCGTTTCCCAATTCAAAAAGTTGAAGTCCAACAATCCTGGAAGGCCAGCATTAAAGCTGAAAAAATCGCACTGCGGAATAGTGCGGCTGGCAAGGTCATTGACCCGGCTGTTATTGAAGCGTTTATTACTAGTAGATATTTATTAGTGAGAAAGTCTGATTTTTCCTACAACGCAGACGGTACAATTTTTTACGATGTATTATTGTATGATTTCGCATTTAATTGTATGATTTTTACGATCAAACTAGCTACGTATTGCGCTTTCTTTTCTGTAGTTTAAGTTATTACATTGTATAATTCAAATTTGACATTGATATTTGCGAAATAATAATTTCGCTATCATACACACTCCAAGAAAAAATAAAGCTAACACACACTAATGAATAACATAACGATAGCAAAATATGAATGTGAACGACATTAGCATATTAATCGCCGTGGAAAAACTACATTCGCTGATTTTCAGGCTGACCCTTAAAGTGTGTTTAAGCATGTTCAATTAGTGGTATGTTATATCTTAATTATATGTATAAGTGGTCGTTTTAATAAGCGTACAAACATTGTATGTACTTATACATGACAAGAAGTTGTATAATATGTATAATTTCAATATTCTGGGCCCAAGGCATGGTATGGCCTAGAATATTGAAATCAAAAGATATACGAGTGAGTTGAATTGTTTCGAAATAAAAAGTTTATGAATCCACTTATTGGAAGTGGGTTTACGAAACAAAATATATTCAACTTTAGATTCAGATTCGTTTATTATTCATTATAATATGGTATGTATTTGTATATGCTTAACGTTATTGCTACCGAGAAGAATCAATGGTTATCCCTAGGAAAACTGTCTGGTCCACAAATTGCAGTGTTTCATTGTTAAGGGTGACAATATATTGAGTGTATCTCTAAGGACCACAAAACAATTAATTAGCAATCGTCAACCCTGGGGAGGGACGGAATATGTAGGTCACGTGTTATGCCGCGATATTTGAAATAATTTCCACGCCACGACCCATCTCTACGTTGCAGACCCATCCAATGCCAGCTATGACAACTGGGTGAAGCATTAGTGTTACCACGTCTATGGTATTACCATAGTATAAAGAGTCTTCGCTCCGCTTGTATTACATTCGAATTTAGTTCTTAGAGTACCAAATATTCTGAACAGAGTTTTAAAACTTAAGACTCAGGCCGTCTTTTGTTGTTAAATTAATATGTGTTGCTTTGTTTCCATTTTTTCTAAAGGGATTGAAATACTACAACTACAAAGACTTTTTAATTTATTGGTTATGTGTGGCAGGCACAGAATAGCTTATGAAGGCAGGGAAAAATGTTAGTGGAACGTTACTTACATGGTTACGCAAGTGACGTCACATTTAATCGAGAGCATATTATTATAATAATATGATATAGTGAGGAAATAGAGTATGTTTTGTTGTAAAACTAACTTAACCTCAATAAGTCGAAAACCTCCAGAAAAATAGTTGTGTTCCCTCTTTGCCTTCAAGCCCCAAAAACTGCATAACCCGAAATCTCAATCCTCTATTAGTCGAAATATTCTATGAATCCCTACAAACCACTGGTCCCCTCTTTATATCGAATAAATTGGACCTCTGTATTTCAAACGTTAAAACTCGTTATTTGAAACTTATTACATACAACTATTCCCTTGGTGTCAAGTGTTTCTTTTTGGTAGGTACTTATTATTATTGTTAATTTCATTTGAACTTTAGCGAAGCAAGTCATTAGTTGACGATTGAACATTTTTCCAGGCTTCTAATTCAAAATTATTAAGATTGAATCTTAGCCTCTACAAGTCAAATCAAAATTGTTCAGAAGTCGAAAACTCTATATCTCGAATATATGGCGTCTTCCTTGATGCTCGACTTACAGAGGTTCTACGGTATGCGACGCGACGTACAAGCTATGCGATTTTTGTACAAGAAGCGCATCTTAGTTCACCAACGCAACGCAGTTATGATCAGAATTAAAGAGTCTCGTACTAACTCTCGTACTCGTCGTTTTAACCACTCTTACTCGTACTTTTAACCATTGTGATTTGGTCTTTTATATGGCATATATCATACTATATCATATATAAATATTAGGTACCTTTACACGATTGGGTTTTCATTTAGCTGAATAAAGTCACGAAGAAAAAATCCTTTTATTAATTTCCATTATAAATTTATGGTAAACTTAACTTTAATTCGGTTTATAATATCTGATTTTAGTTTATGTAATAATATAATCTTTGCTATAGAATACTGCGGAATAGTGCAGAAGAATGCGGGGTCGTTGATCCCACTGAAGCTCAGTTATGCCACCCGACTGAAGTAGCACTTTCAGTTAAGTGTTTTACAGTGGAAAGTTTTATGAATATGTCGATAGTAATTTACTTAAAATTTATAAAACCTCCAACTTATGGAACTTGATGTGAATAAAAATATTACGAAACACACAGAGTTTTCTACGTTGTAGAAGTTAAGTTTTAAAATTTTCTCTCATAAGGCCTGCTAACTCACACTTGGCCAAAAAGCATCCATCCATCCATCAGCCCTTTGAGGTCCACTGCTAAAGGCCTGTACCATATAAAACACAGCTTCACGCCAGTTAAAAGTGATGTAGAATTGAATTTGACGAAACGTTTCATTGATTCCAAATTTAAAATGAACACTAAAAACGAATCCTACTGCATGCATGTCAATAGAAGTGGATATTCATTCATCGATATCGACAAAAACTCGTTGCAGCGGCCCGTTTCATCTGTACATGAGATAGGCATGAACAAGCGCGTTGTTCTGTTACAGTTCACACACGACTGCATGCTTGCGTAAGCTGGGGATATGCTCGTAAGTTGAAAGGAAGTGGCAATTAGACACATTAATTGACGCAGACATTGATATACCGTGCAGTTCAATTAGGCTTGATAAGTGGCGTTTCGCAAAACAATGGAATAAAAGCGCAAAGGTCTGATTAATACTTGAGACTATGGTTTCTCCTCTACTGATTTTTATAGTTAAAATGAATTCATAAAGAAATACTTTTTAATTCCAAAACATAATGTTAATAGAAGTTAAAGTCGACAAAACTAAACATGGATAACTGACTGATGTCTTGTTTTACAGTTTTGTTTTAACTTTGTCACAAATGTAATGTGCAGCGCGTGGGTGCATCTGTCTGGCGGTTTGCTATGCATTCGCTGCGACCCATAGACGTCCCACTGCTGGGCACGGGTCTCCCCCACAGACAGTTCTGCGGGAGGTCTAGAGCATACTCCACCACGCTGCTCTAATGCGGATTGGTGAAGGGGTTAGTGGCCAACCCAGTGT
>DWTT01000851.1:0-13475 GCA_018250895.1 Carterocephalus mandan
GCCCCGGGCGAACTCTATATGGAACCAATTAGCTTTCATATAAAACCTATTTGGTTCCCTATAGGCTCTACCACCTATCAATTATTGCATAGTGCATGTTTTATTTAACATAACACAAAAGCCTTGCTAAATTTGGTTATTCTTATATTTTTAAGTTTTTGGTTGTCATTTTTAACTATGTACTCGTATATCTACGCCAGCGCACAATCGACCTGTATTTCAGATCGGAACTACAAATTGCTCTTCAAATAGAATCATGTTATTGGAATCTAACCCCTGGTGGTACAGGCCCTATGAGGAAGGGAGAAAGGAGACTACTGTATAAAATAATACACACGATACTGTCCCGTATAATATAAGTTAATATATTTTCAAAGAACATGTATTTTATATTTTCAGCATAGTTCGGTCAATACAACGTGTGAAACAATACGACCCAATAATACATTATTTATGTAACAAGTAACTAATATCTTTACTTTATACCATAGTAATTATTGTGGTTTGATTGATCATACAATTCAGCTACACACGTTAGTCGATACAAAAAAGACGAGCTGCAAAGTTTAGTTGAGACATAGACTAAAGTTCACTTTTCAATCATGAAACTTAAACCTAACAGATTGGTAATCAACAAAACATTGCAGCTGTTCACTCTATATATTCAATCTACAATACAAATACATCCTACAATCAGCGACGTGTATAAAAGCCAACGTTATATTATTATCTGTGTACAGATTCATTAGCAGAAGTTTGAACTTGGATAAGTTTGACAGCTTAAAACTAGAAGGACAGTAGCCATTTTGGATTTGGACCCAACCAACTAATTATTAAAATTTAATCATTACAAAAATAATTTTGTTTCGCGAATGAAAAAGGAGGATTGGAATTAAATATGTGATTTTTTCAACAAACTTTCGTTATTTTGTATTAGTTATTAGAGAAAAACGTTTTTCTTCAGAATTTGGCTTGACATTTGCTGCCTGTGGTCACGGTAATGCAAGATACATAAAGTCTACAAAAGGTGACCACTGTCCTTGTATAAATAGAGAACGATAATTTTTACGGAGAAATTGAGTAACTTCGAATTCATTATTAATTTATGGGGCCAATAATCCAATTTATGAAATTGGTGCACACTTTGAAACCTTTATATACTTTTGTTAAATAGTTAATACAACATAACTTAATACATAATTTGAAAATTCAACTAGGTTACAAATAAAATTTCGCTCCGTAATAAAATATACAAAAACCTCACGAAAATATGTATTATTATTTTTCACAAATTGGATTATGAAATCACTGGTTTATCACAAATGCAATACTGTAAAGACATTATAAAAAGCTCACGATACATATTTTTCTAAAATACTTTTTAATTCGATCAGGGTATCAGTATATTAGCTGCCGTAACGGAAGTAGCTTCTTGATTCCGCGTTTACCTCACTTCGACACAAGCAGTCAAAGAGAGCAGACGTCTCTTCGTTTCGTAAGCTTAACATAGGATCTTGCTTAACAGAAAACAAACGATTAATTTACTTAGAATTTAAGGCAGTGCTGTTGTTGACAATGTACAAGGTTTATCTAAATCGAACATCAACAGTCCCTATTCTGAAGCTAATCGTAACATAATGATATGCCACTTCTCGCTCGCTGGCTCCCTTTATACTTTGTGCATGATATGTAAATGTAAACGTTTAGAAATAAGACCACTACCAAGTCAGCGCACTAGCAAATTAGTTAATTATCTGAATATCCTCTAGAACAAAAATGTGAGTAGGTAAGTACTAAGGTAGCGGTTGCAGTATAACATATCGCCTAAATAACGTCAGTAGGTATGCAATCTAGTAAGTTCAAGTAGCTTATATGTCCAACATTAACCCTTAAAAATATCAAAATGTCGTGTGAGCACTAAAGCTTATATCTGAATCATAACCCCATTTTAACTATCTTATCAAAACAACCTTATGTATTAAAACAATTAATCAAGTATAACAAGTAGATAATAGTTATTAAAATTATATTTAAGCGGTAAAACATTAATAAATTTGACTAGTTTTAGGATAAAAATAGACACCGAATGTGGATTTAGCTATATTTAATCGGTTATTAATTATTGCTCTAGTTTATAATAATGTTATTAACAAGTGCAATAATCGGTTAAGTAGGTAGTACAAGGCAGTTAGTAATAAATAATTTAGTTTCATCAACGATTAATTAGTTAGTATTTAAAAAAATATTTTTCCTAAATAGAATTTGAGGCCTTAAAAAGTAACATCGTGATTAAAACATAAAAATTCACACAAAAGATAATAAGTTTTATTATCTATGGTTGATATTTGGCCGCATTTGAACGCGAAGCAGATGTATTTTTCTATTTTTTTTAATTCGAAAGTGAAAAGCGATGATGGTAAGGTAGCAGATGAGGTGACGGTGCTATGGTAATGTCAAAACAATGGGACATTCAGACTTAGCTTTGAGGCATCAGAGCACTGTTGCAGGGATGTCCTCCTCCTGAAAAACATTCAAAATGAACAGTTTGTAGTTCATCTGTGGTAGCTAGTATTCAGAGTAGGTACTAGTTAGTTCTCATAGATTGGAGATATGGGCCAGACAACGTTAAAGGAAACTAGAAAACTAGTTGTTTAAAATAAGTAAACTTCTATAATTATTTTCACTAATTAAAAAAGACTTATTTTAAAAAAACGTCAAAAAAAAACGGAAGCGGAAATAAGCGTTACCTAATTGCGCTCTTGGAAAACTGTACCAACCTTGCAGAGATTTCAGATTTTTGACATCTCAGTGCTGTACATACGCTTATAGTGCCAGTTTAAGCGAGCATAAAGTGCTTCTATTTCTATTAGACAACAAGTACCTGTTATAACCAAACATGTCTAATGCTTCAGTTAAAGGTCTTCCAAACTCGAATGAAAATTGCTAAAACCACAGAACACTCATATATCTGTTCTGTGGCTAAAACTATAGCATAGGTATTTATTCAAATCCTATTTATAAGCTTGATTTAAGCTATTTACGCTTCGTTGAATGGCTAACCTAATTTGTTTACAGAAAAGAATTGTGATTGTATTGGAATAGGTAATAATTAAATTCTAATTAAATCAAGAAACACACTTAAAACTATTAGGTACAATAATATTATATTACAATAAAATTCAAAAGAAAATAAAAATTTAGAAATATCTATGGCTCTATGCAAGGACCTTACGTTATCGGCGATAGTCGCAAGCATTCCAAGTCGGTAATTGAGTTTCCGCCCCAATCTTTGGATGTCACGGCAAAAATGAAAAGCATATCAATGGAGAAATTTGACATTGAAACAAAAACTCTCAGACTACTTTCTAACATAAAATAGTCTTTCATAAACTAAATCCCTATTCGTTATTAAAACGAACAATCTAAATAAACTGAGGTTTATTTTGAAAGGAAACGCCATGTCCCATCCAAAAATAAATTACGGCAAAGAGATACGATTATATCGACATAAGAATCATTTGATTGTTCCGTCTTAGTTTCATCGGTATGATAAATATTGACATTACAAGAAACATTTTTTTATCTGTCAAAAACATGTGACGCCTTAGTAAACAGTAATCGAACAACTTGTGCTGTGACCGATTTCAAATAAAACACTTTATGGGTCTTGTTCAGTTGCCACAGTTGTCATTGGCGGCAGAAGGATGCTGCGTATTCTATATTTTATCCATTATACAGTCTGTGTTGTAGGTACGTAGTATCCTAACTTCCATGACCCATAATCGCTGCAACCCATAGACGTCCCACTGCTGGGCATGGGTCTCCCTGACAGACACTTCTGCGGGAGGTCTAGAGCATACTCCACCACGCTGCTCCAATGCAATCGCTTTGTAGCGAAAGGATATCTAAATTCGTCATCGTCTCTGATACTAGCAAAAAACAGTCACAGCGTTCGGTTCGTCATCGTAGGTATTGACGAATCGATATCGAAGCAACGGAGAACATCAAAAATATCGATTGACTACGCCTTTGTATGGAATTAATCGTTTAAACAATTCGCATCTTCACCGTTTCGTAGCGAAATAAAACATTGTCCACCAACTTGCATAACGATAACAATAAATCACGTCTACGATCTAGCGACTCCATATGTCATTTCCATGGATTTTATTGTTTTCCAACTGCGTAATCGTTTTTTAATTGTTACTTTGCCTAAGCCCCCAGATCAGTCAGCATCGCCGCGGTCAAACAAGCCCAAACGCAACGCAACGCGCATTCTCAATACGTGAAGAGGTATACCCAAACGATTACATTGTCATCGCAGACGGCTAGAAGCTCGTCGGTCAGAGTGAGCGGCGGCACAGCGCTCGCTGGCTCCTGCGCGGGCGACCACCGCTCCAACTCGACTATCTTCTCGTTCTGAAGAAAGAGATTTAAACATATATATTATAACATTTATTTGTTTATTTAAATTAGGCACACCAACATTTCATACACGAAACAGTATTAAAAATAAATAAATCTTGCAGTTGTGTATATACAATTACAGGTGAGCACAACATTCACATTGTTACGCTAAGTTAAAATTTTGTATTTGAATTTTACTTTACTTCCAGACGAGATTATTTGCTTTTAGCTACGACATGGAGCGCTTCCAAAAGAGTGTAAATGGTATCCACAGAGTACATTTATGGTATCCTTCAAGGCCGGCAACGCACATTGTCTATAGGCGGCGGTGAACACATCGTTATTGTCAGAAAAAATTTTTTTTCGAACGCACTTTATAGGTCAACTAATAGTCACGATAATATGATTTGTGTCCTGTGGTTTATAATAAATGTATCATCAATATATGTATGTACTTATATCAACCGGATTTGAATGGGTACTTTAGAATATTTTCGTTGTTTTAAAAAATTAAGACAATTTAGGTAAACTGTTACCTCAATCTTAAGCCTATTGAGCAGTTTGTCTCTTTCGCTTTTGAGCGCGTCGCATATCGCCGTCTCACTCTCATCTAGCACCCCTTTCATCTCGAACTCTGCTATCCGGGTATCCTTTTCGCTGACGGCGCTCTCCAATATGTCCTGGCTGGATTTGGAAGAAATTTACTTATTATAGGTGCTTTATTGAACCAGGCGATTTTAGATATTAAATGTCACCTGCTGTAAACCTGCCTGCCTGCGAGTTCTCTATAATGTCATTCCGAGACCCTTGCCCAACAGTACAGTAAATAGTTACTACTCCAATTTCTTTGGACTTCAGTTTACTTGACACATGACCTCTTGCTCTTTGGTGAGGTGGATGGACGAACTGAAGAAATCAGCGGGAAACCACTGCAGGACCGGCAGGAGTGATTTCATTAAGGAGAGGCCTATATCACCACCACAACTCTTTCTTTTTTCCACTGTTAGGATCGGGTCATAAAGTCCACTACCCTGGTAATGTCTAGCTTTGAAGACTTCACATGCCTTCGAGAACATTTCCTTACAATATTTTTCTTCGCCGTTATAGCAGTTGACATTAATTTCAGAAATCGTTTGAACCGCTTTAGGAGCCGAACAAAATTTTGAACTGAGTGCGGACGACGTTGTGGCAAACGTAATCTACAGAATAGATTACGTATGTGATTTCACAAGTGTGTCACCACCCTAAAATGGTATGTTTTTATACGAAAATGGTACTAGTATGTAGCTACACAAATCACACAATGTGTCATGAGACTGCAATGTTATTAGCTACAATGTAGCTTCCATTATTACGATTAATGTAAATCTTCAACTTGATGTCGGGAGCACAAGGACAGAAAATGTGTAACTTTTGTATTCAAGTAAGCAAACAATAAAAAAATAAAAATTTACTCCAGACGTGACATGTGGCTACTTTTAATTAACACTGTCATGTGTCTTCAGCTTACACGACATGCGACAATTGGCGCAACATGGCGTCTCGCTTGGCGCGGCTCTCCTGCAGGGCGCCCTCTAGCTGTTTCAGCCGCCGCAGTACAGCCGAGCAGGTTTCACAACTGAGGGTAGACGCGTTCTGTAGCGACTTGATGCGCTGCTCCATTTTTTTCAACTAAAACATTTTTTTTTTTAAAGTTAGTTAAATCTAAAGAAACAAACCTATTCTGATTAAAAACGCAATTTAACTTTTTAGTCTTTATTTCTAACTTGCTGAATGTCTACGAGAGCATTTAGACCTGTAGAATGAATCAATAGAAGAGACTACGTACAATTTCCTCTCAGAAGATACTTAATAATGCGTTAATAACTCAAAAATGACTTGTCATCATATAACAAAATGTTTAATTTGCTTTTTAAACTAGTTCACAAAGTTAGTGCAAGGTAATACAACTGGCTTCTTTTTCGAATTAACCGGTTGTTTCTACGAACTCTACGATTGAGTTACTTTTAAATATGAGTATGATTGCGTTCGATGTAAGGTAGATACTTATTGACTGAGTAAAAATGTACATTACCTTATGTAGCGTTTCAATTCTCCTCTGTTCCTCTTCATAGAATACTTTTTCTCTTTCAGCCGCTATCATGAATGATTCTTTCAAAGCTTCCTCCAGTTCCAATATCCTTTCATCTTTAAATGACGTCGACGATGAACCTGTTTTGTTATTAACAAACTTTTCTAACTCATTTATTCTTTCATCTTTACTTCTAACTACTGCCAGTAGTTGTTCAAATTCAGCTATATTATTATTCTCTCTCAATGCATCTTCCAAAATTGAAATACATCTTTGTTGTTCTATAATTTTAGAGTTCTTGATCTCAATCTCTTTTGTCAAATTGGCTATCTTTTGCGTAAGTTTACATACATTCGCCTGCCAAGACATGCTTTCGCCACTAATGTTTTTCAAGTCATTAAAACTCCTGGTAAATCTGCATTTGTCAAGCCTATCTACTACCTTACCACTCTTTTGGAGTTCGAAAAAACTTTTACTTTTCTTTATACTATTAAGCTCCTGACTGTCTGATATTTTCAATACTTCGGAAAGTATGAGTGACGATTCATTTAGTTCTATCTCTAAATCTATAAGCCTCATTTTATTTTCTTCCAATTTCGTTTTAAGTCTATCTCGCTCTTTCAGAGTGTTAGTTAAGTCGCCGATAGCTTCTATCTCGCTTTGTCTTGCTCGCGTCAGTTCCTATACGTTTAGGGTCGAAAGATGAAAAGAAAAACAAAAAGTAAATGAATAAAAACGAACCGTTTTACTTCAACAACATAATTTCAACAATATAAACTCAAAAATAACTCGAGCAAGGTCAACATAGATTTCCTTTTATTTATAGTCAATTGATATTTTGCTTAACAAGATCAAAAGCTGAATAACATCGACTAGTGGACAACTTACTTGATCTATCTAGATACATGATTACTTAACAGTTTTACAATATTGTTTTTAATTTATACTTAAAAAATAATTCCCGTTGAACACGATTTTTAAACATCACTTAAAATTATCGCTAAACTAATAATTATCTTAGTTGTGTGCTGGTTACAAAGAACTGAAGAGCATTAAACCTCTATACATGATCCTATCTCGGATTATCAACAAGAGATGAATGTTATTATTATCTGAACACTTCATTATAATTTATATCCAATACAAATATCAATAACATTACTTAATACGAATTGCGATTGTAAAGCTTAAAAGTGATGAGTTTTACCGAAAGACGTGGAGTCTGGAGAAGTCGCTTACGAAATTGATAGTATTAGCGACAGTTAAGGAAAAATCAAAGAAAAAGATAAAATAAATTAATGACAGTCTTGGTGTGAAGAACTAACTTAGAAAAAGCTTTTGAGGAAACCAGTCGGTCCAGCCTGCGACGAAGCATGAAAGAAAAAAGGTTATTGTGTTAGTATTGATACGGGTAAGCAATGTTAACTCTGTATAAAATTAACTTTCATATGTAACGAAGAACATATTATTATATGAATGAAATTTACAGATCAACAGATTATCATGCGGATATCTAAAAATGAGATAAATATTAATATTATGAAAGTATCGATTTGTAGTTAAAAGTTAAATTTGCTAAAACTGCTGGCTTTTTAAAAAACAATGTGTCAGGTACACAAAATTTAAATCTATTTAATACCATCAATAAACTCCCCAATAAATCAAAACTGTCAGTAACTATTTAAACTTTAGATATGTTAGTAGGTATTAAGATATAATATATAATTGGTTTTACCTCTTCTCTTTGTGCTTGTGCTTGCTGCTGACTTTTCATTTTGGCTTGGAGGTTCCTCACAGACCTGAAATAGATAACGATGAATAGTAAGTAACGAAATAATACATTATAGGTACGTGTTTATTACTAAGTTTCCTCCACCAATCCGCATTGGAGTAGCGTAGTGGAGTATGCTCTAGACCTTCCGCAGCTGTGTTTGTGAGGAGTGGGACGTCTATGGGTTGTAGCTACCTATACTGTTGCAGATGCATAATTCGCTTATTTTTCTCATCATTTGCGCATACTCACTGCTGCAGGTCCATAATCTGCTTTTCCTTCTGCGCCTGCTCCTCCTGCGACATCTGCACCAGCTGCAGCAGCCGCTCGGTCTCCGCCGTCAGCCGCTTGGACTCCTCTTCGCTCTGTGCCAGCTTCGCCTTCAACTGCTCTGCGTCCTTCTGGGAGTCCGTCAGCTTGCGGTTCATGTCCGTCACCGCTGCTGTGCTGCCGCCGGCCTGAAACGGGTTCGAGTGAACCGTGTTTTAGAAAAAAAATCGTTCTACGTTCTAATCAATCTGCTAAATAATGAGCAATATTTCCCAATTCTGTGTAGCTTGTAAGTTGATTTGGCAAATACATAATTATTTAAAAAAAACTGATAAATATTATTTATAGAAACATATTCTTTTTGAAGAGTTTTGATAAGCTTTTTCAATGACTACATTCAAATTTTAACTTGTAATACTTTAATTTAATATGACCCTTATGTAAACAGGTTTGTTAATTTTCAAAAATTACCTTTTATTAACAAATGCTTTAATTACCTTCCTCAAAGATGCTTCCATTTGGTCCATTTGTTCTTTTCTCTTCTTTAACTGTCGGTCCAATTCCATTAGCGATTTCTCCTTCTCCTCCACGTCTTTCCTCTTGTTTTCGAACGTTCTTCTGTTCTCTTCAAACTGTTTTCTTGCGTCTTCAAGCTTCTTAAATTCATCTTGCAACTGTCGTCTAGCTTGCGCTGTATCTTCCCCAGCTCTGGCGTTCTGAGCGCCAGCCGATTGAAGTTTCTTGTTCGCTTCTCGGAGATCGAGCTGTCATCGAAAAAAAATAGTTAGAACAATCATGCTCGCTATTCAGGTAATACCGACAAATACAGTTAGTAAATATATAGCAACAAGTTTCCTCTAAGCTCAAATTTGCGTAGTCGATGTCGAAAAATCATCAAAATAGCTCAATATTACAAAAGCGTAAATTTATACACGACATTCGGCAAAATTATAATCGCAGCAACGAAGTCAATGACAAAAATAAGTACTCCAAAACATCTTTAATGTACATGACGACATGGAAATTGCGGATACACAGAGCAAAAATGGCTGAAAAAGACAAGTAAAATTAATATTGACGTAAATACGTAAAGCCTTTTGAATTTCTCTTGCACCGAACATTTGGCACAATCATTCCGAGAGAGTTGCATTTGGATACTTGTGCATGTGATTTGAAATGTCTGGTGCAATTGTCGAACACAACATTTAATCTCATGATCTTTGAATTCCAAATACACGGCAATGATGAAACTAATAAAATAAATACGAATATTTATAATGAGGGGTTGGAGGATGCCCAGCGGGCCGTGGGAGGCATGCTACTATGCAACAACAATGTACATGACAACCGGCGAAGATGGTCACAAATAAAAAGTCAAATGTATGAACATCCAAATCAAAACATCTACTTCATAACACCGGTGCAATGATAAGCAGACGACGCACGCGACTCGGTGGCGGTTCAATCGAGTTTGCTTTCAACGAACGTTAAGAACATGTCATACTAAAGTCACGAGCAGACTTAAAGGTAAACCGGGAATATATGAGGGCGATATTATCGAGAGTAATAATTAGCAACATTTAAATCAATCTTCATCCTTCAATCAGTCTACATTTGATTACATGTCAGTTCAGAAATAATTTTGTTTTTTGAAAATACTTCCCTTTTCGGTCATATAAGTAGTCAATTTTCAGTTAGATTTAATAATGAAAATACTTTTATGAATAATTTTTCACGAAAGACTATGAATACTTTTAAGTATAAGTTATTAGATAACATACGATATTGAAACAATCACATGAGACTGTTGCATAGACATTAATTGACAATTCCGTCATGACATGGTAGTTACAAATTACCTATTACCGGTGCAAGAAATTAGATCCTTAGCTCCTATCAAATTCCGAAATATAGCCGGACCACATATATTCCTGCGGGGTAATTGTGTAACTTACGGACAACTCAAAACATTTATTGCTTTGGGTTTGTTGGATTAAGCTGTCAGTGAGTTACCCGTCGCTGGTGAGACTATACAGACTGTCGGAATAATACAAAATGTTCAAACTCGATTCAACCACTCAAAGCCGTCCCGAAAGCCGCTCGTCGCCGGGCGATCCTCCAACTGACCTGGCTCTTCTCCAATTCCTGAACGAGCATCTCCAGCTGCGACTGGCATCTCTCCCTCTCCACTGCGAGCGACCGCGCCTCCGCTTGCGCTGCTTCAAGCTGCTTTTGAACTTCCCGCGTGTCTGAGGGTCCGCGTGCTTGGAGTTGCTGCAATTGGTGCTGCTGTGCCTGGAACTGTTTCTCCACTGATTGCAAGCGTTGTTGACATTCCGACAAAGCTTTCTCCGCCGCGATCGCTTTTGTTTTCTCAGCCTCGACGGCCGCGCGCCATTTTTCGATCTCCCCAACCTTCTGTGCCTCCTTCTCCGCCTTCTCGGCCCGTTGCCTGAAGGTCTCTTTCTCTTTGCTAACGGCTTGCATTTGTTGTTGTAATTTAGCGATTTCTCGCTCGCGATTCTCGATAACCGATTTTGCACCACGCTCTGAATCTTGAGACATCTTTCTCTGTTCCTCCTTGACCTTTCGCACTTCTTCGCGTTGTTTTTGTAGTTCTGTCTCTGACGCATTGAGCTCTCTCTGGAAGTTTACAAGCATGTCCTGAGATTTTTCTAATTGTGCCACCAATTGGTCTCGTTCAATCGTTAGCTGCTTCGTGTCTGCTTCCAATTTCACTATTTGCTTTTCTATAGCATCTGCTTGTTTGTCTCTTTGTTCTAATATGGAAGCCATCTTCTCTCTGTCGCGAACTGATTGTGCCAATTCTTGTTGCAGTTTTACCAATGTTTCTTGTGTTCGGTGGTCTAAAGATCTTTGTTGCTGTTCTACATTGCGCCTCATGTTCTGAATCTCATTTCTCAGAGCATCTCTTTCTTGTTCAATCTGCCTCATTTCAAGTATAGTTCGTTCAAGGCGCTCGTGCATGCGTCCCAATTCATTGGTCATGCGATCATACTCAACGCGTGTGGACTCGTTGGTCTCTTGGTACTTGGAAAGATGTATCTGAGATTTTTCAAGCTCCTTTGCTAACCTACCAGCCTCCATCTCAGTGGCATCCCTAGCTTGGATAGCTTTTTCAAGTTTGTCTCGAAGTCGTTCGATTTCAAGTCTATCTTCGGTCCTAGCTTTGTCACCGGCAACAGCTTGTAACTTCATCCTCTCAATTTGTTGCAACTCCCCTTTGAGTCTTTCATTGTCTTTGTCAAGTTGTTCAGAACGCAATTTGAGTTTTTCGCACCGGTCCCTAAACTTCTCGCACTCAATATGAGCGCGTTCAAGATCAGTGCGTTGTTTTTCTAAAGTAGCGTTGAGTTTTGTGACTTCACTTTTAGACAATTCAAGTTGAATATTTAGTTCGTGTAGCTTGGTTTCTGCCTGCTCCTTTTCGCTCTGCAGTCGTTGTATTTCAGCCTGTGCCGCATCTTGCCGTTCATGATGTTTCTCTAGTTCTGCCTGTAGTCGACTTAATTCAGTATTCCACTTATCCTGTTCGAATTGGTATTTACCTCGGAGGCCCTCGACGCGTTCGAGCTCCGAGCGCAGACGGGTCACTTCTTCTTCAGCCTTACGCGCCCTTTCCAGTTCTAGCGTTGTCTTCTCTAGCCGTGTACGCAGGCGTTCTACCTCCAACTTAGTTCTCTCGTGTTCTTCCTTGCTATCGTGATACTTTCCGTAGCGTGCTGCGTATCTTTCGGCTTCTTCTCTGGCCCCACTAACGTCAGCCTTGACTTTGTCAAGCTCGGCTTGGACTCTTCTTAATTCTGACGATGCCTTGTCATGTTTGTCATACATTTTTTCAAGTTCGACCTGTACTCGAGCCATCTCTTCCTGAGTCTTTTCATTCGTCGCTTGCGCTTTGCCGCACTGTGTCATAGCTCGATCATATTCAAACTGCAGTCTTTCATTATCAGCAATCAACTTTTCTTTTTCACCTTGGAGTCTTCGCAATTCTATTTGACCCTTTTCATAGCGTTCGCGTACCATTTCAATATCAACACATAACCTATCCATATCTTCCTTTGCTTTTTCTTCTTGTTCCTTAGTCCTACCCAGTTGTAATGATGCTCTATCATACATTTCCTGTAATCTAGCCAATTCATCTTGGAGTTTCCGTTGATCATCCCTGGATTTTGTAGATAGGTGTAAATTTTTCTCCAGCTCTAATTCCAAACGATCTTTGTCAGCTTCAAGGATGTCTATCTTATTCTGGAGTCGGTATATTTCATTTTGGGATCTGTAAGGAAAAAATTATGTTAATAGTAGAAGCAAAAACTCCTTCAAAAATTGTTGTAACTACTCACATAGAAATCGCAACCACCACAAGACGACATATAAATAAAATGTACCTATCATACTTTTCAAGCATTTTCTCGTATTCTTTGTGCGCGTTCTCTTTTTCTTCTATGGTCTTTTGTGTCGAGTACAAAGCTTTGTCTAGTTTCTCTTTCAATATTTCCAGTTCCGTAATAGCATCGTCTCGCTCCATCTGAAATAAAACAAATATATTTGTAAAATTATTACTCCTTATAGAATCTTCCAGTTATTATGAAAATTAATGAGCTGAATAGAGATTGAAAGCCTAGTCTGTCTGGTTTGAGGCATCACCCTTGTCATTTAAGGAGATGCTGCCACGCCTCAGGGCTAATAATGTTAATTATGCGCAATCTAGACCGTCACGATTGTGGAGACATTCAATTGCTCGTCATTCATATGTAGCAGCACAACAAAAGTCCATTCGACCAAACCAAACATATGTAGCAGCCAATGATTGTTTTGCGCCACTGTCTCGGCCATTAAACGTTTGTAAGCCACCGGTACCAGGACACTAGCCTTAACCAACTGGCAGTAAAGCATCTGTGTTCTTCTAAGATGGTCGAAAGCATTCCGTACCGT
>DWTT01000852.1:0-13471 GCA_018250895.1 Carterocephalus mandan
GGCGGGCGGAGGCTGCGGGGCGCAAGCGCCCGCGGAGCCGCGCGCCGGGGAGGGCGGGCCGAGCACGCCAGAGCCCAGCGCCGCCGCGGGCCCGGCCGCGTCACCCGCCAGCCGCGGGTTGTCCCGGTCGAACAGCTCGCGTTTGGGGGAGGCTCCGCCGATGGTCGGTAGGGGACAAGGATGCGGCGCGTCCGCTGCGGCCGGAGGCTCCGGCTCTAACGGTGGATCCTGGAAATATAAATAGAGATCTTTATTAAAAACTTACTAGCTGTAACAAACAAAAATCTTCCAAAATGACCTACTTCAGCGATTTGATATGTCTCTCGTAGGTATTAATTATGTATGTATTTTATGGAAACAATTGGTACAAATAAGTATGAGTGTTATGTCAAGAGTCTCGTTGCTTGCGAATGAACAAAAGCTTTGAGTCAAACTTGCAAGTATTGCACTTGTTTACGCTGATTAAGGTAGACTCCTCATTGGATCTCGGCTTGCGGTGAAAATGCACTGTCGTAACTTGGGTTATGTTGATTAGATCTTCGTGTAGCATAGTCGAGTGTCACTATTCCTTATACAGATTCTGATTTCCCATTTCCAGTTGCATCCGCCCAACACTGCTTCTGTAATTTTATTATTTCGAGTATGCAGAATATGTTGATTCTGGTAGAAGATCATTTACTTCCCCAATGCTAAGACTGTTTTGATCTGTAGAGACTTCTTATTACCGAAACATAATATTAAGTGACCTAGTAGGGCTGAGGTAAATATGTCGTACGCGTAAGTTATAACTGAGTAGTTGGTTACTTTTAGTGTCCATCTAGTCCAGTCCAATGGCTTGCGTCGACTCCATGTGATCGATCGAAGCAACGATGTGCGCGGTCGGTTTGGCAAAATTTTATGGGCGCTACCGAGCTTTGGTGGTCACGTTAAGCCGTCGGTCCCGGTTGTTTTCAATGGCAAAAACAATCGCTAAGCCTTGTCGAAGACCTTTGAGTGGCTTGAGAACATTCCACTCTGGGTTGGCCACTAATGCCTCCACCAATCCGCATTGGAGCAGCGTAGTGGGGTACGCTCTAGACTAGTATTCCCGCAGCTGTATCTATGGGGATGAACCGTGCCCAATAGTGGGACGTGTATGAGTCGTAGCTAGTTACCTTGCCGCTGCCGTGTGTGTCGGCGGCGGAGTCCGGCGCGCGCGCCCGCACCTTCGCTCGGAAGGCGGCCCCGGGCGGCGCGGGGGCCGAGGGAACGTCGGCTGGGCCGCCACCGGTAGGGGCTTTACCAGTAGCGGGCCCAATAAGGACGTTTTTTGGACACGCGTTTAGTGGGCACGGGCATCCGCGGTATTCTGGAAACATTGATAACTCAATTAATATCAAGGGTATTAGGTACTGTGAGAAATAAGCACATCCCTTATCTGGAATTTTATATTCGGTACAGCTGTCGACACGAAAGTTTAGCTCTGGAGAAAATTAGAAGACCATAGCTGAGTATGGGGTATCAGTGCGGAGGACATAATTCGGCTGGCGAACCAATCTGCGCTAATGATTGACAACCCGCTCACCCCACAGTAGAAGATACCTTACTCTGCGCTTCCAAGGTCAGAGCTAGACTTCAATGCCGATCCGTATACACGGTTTGATAGAATCGGAGTTAGGCATAATATCTCATAATATCTCATAATATAGGCAAAGCTGAGTGCAATATCAAATAAGTTTCAGTCATTTCTATTGTACCTACAATTACATCCTAAGTAAATAACACATAATAGCGGAGGTTGTTTTCCTCCCTAGAGCGGTTGGTGACACTAACCTACGTATGGTATCCTCTGTGGCGAATGCTGGTAACACGGCGGCGTGCCGTAGTATTGCGGTGGCGGGTAGGGGTCGCTGCCCACGCCCACCATCTGCAACGATACAATGTGGATACAATCAATCATAAAGGTAACAAATTATTCATTCAATATCTATCGAAGCGAATAGTATAAAAGCCGAACTTCACTTCAAGAAGTTCGTTTAGTAGCCAAATGGTTATTTCGGTTACCTACTTGAAGGGTATACTTATTCCTCATTTTGTGAGTTTAAAATCATGATAATGCATGAAGAAACAATTAGAAGTTTATTGTTGAATGTTCAATAGCCTGAAAGTTGTTTGTTAATCTTTTCTCCATTCATTCATTAATAATTATTGCGCGAATTGAAACCACGGACTAGGAAACTCAACTCAATATAATTTAATATCAAATTATGGTAAACATTGATCGGATTTTTAGGGTTCCGTGCCCAAAGGATAAAACGGGACCCTATTACTAAGGCTCAGCTGTCCGTCTGTCACCGGGCTACCGTGATTGTTAAACAGTTGAAATTTTAACAGATGTATTTCTGTTGCCGCTATAACAACAAATTCTAAAAAAACAGAAAAAATAAAAATTGAAGTAGGTCTCTACCTACTTCAGTTTCTTAGTGGTAATCCCATGAAGCAGAAGCATAATGTCATTCAACAACTCTTGACGGCTTCATATCTTGCGCCTTGCACTATTACTTTATTTGAGATCAAAATTGTACGACGTGTAAAACGTACATAACTAACTACGCCATTAAGAGCTAAACGGCATGTTCTGATTGCTGGGTGTAACGCGGGATGCAAAAATGCAGCCCATTTGTATGTTAATGTTACTGCATGCGACAGTGCGCTCAATTTAGGCTCTGAGCATGTGAAATATTTTATAAATGGTATCTACCCAAATTTTTTTTAATGATTTCAAATCCAAGTACCGAGCGGTGATAGCCCGGTGATTGAAAATTTGACCTCAATCGAAAGTCTCTTGTTAAAATAATGCGGCACATTATAATAACTTTTCAAGTTATGTGCGTGAAGCGTGTGTGTGTATCTTAGTTACGTGGTGTAGTTTTTGGTGTAATTCTATACCTATAAAAATAAAAGAGGCTCATGACACATCACAACATTGGGGAGATACGAATAAGGCAAATAACTACCTAATTCAATGTAAGTATGTAAGTAAGAGTGTACTCGTAAGTAAGTTGTAAATGTCACTGAACATACATTCCATTCATGCCATTAGGTAAGTACATTCCAGCGAAGGTGTACAGACTGCTTTGCTACGGACAATTAATACTACAAAGGACTATAACCGTAGTCTAGTAGACGTTTACTTAATATCAAGCATTTTCATCGCATAATAACTCTTTAATACCGTTGTAAGCTTACGAAAGTGTCTGTTAATGAGCATCGCATAATAGCATCACTTCAGCGATGTATACTATAGAATAAGGCACAGTCGCAACTGCGGTTTCGTTGCTAATCTATTTCTCTAAGAAACAATGGTATAGAACGACGATATAGATAACTCTTACACAGGTTTTTTTCAAGAGAATTGTTTCAAAGTATAGTTATAATTTATTGAAATCATTAGTGCGTGTCTATGAAAAATTATTCCTGTTGGGCAAATCAGTTGGACCGAAAAGATTGACCAACAGTAACTGATTTTATTATTTAGTTTACCTGGGCGTCTGGCTGCGCTGGCGGCATGTGGTACGAGCCCGGGGGCCGGTAGTACCGGCCGTAGCACAGGTCCGAAGGGTAGTACGGCGACCCATATTGATGCAGCATCTGTTGAAGACAATTAGACAGATCAAAAAAATGAGAGAGGTGATATATGTAGAGATTGTAGAGATGTAGAGATACAGTTTGAGACGCGAGTCAGGATCAGTCATAGGATACCTACGTGCGATCCTGAATTTGTCTTGATTAATTAACAAATAAATAATAATAATAATTTTAAAATCATAGTAAAACCTACTTTATATACATAGATATAAGGGTCCTTCACATAGCTAAAAATGCAGCTTTACATGATCTAAAAATACCCTGTTCAAAAGTAATTTGTGCTCAATAGCATTAATAAATTTAACTCAGTGATCCGTAACGCAATGTAAATGGTAAATTGAGTAATTTACGTATCCTCGAGTAGTTCCGGACATTCCGTACGGCGGCGGCGTCGACGACTTTATTAATTCAATATTTCATCTGATACGCGACGCGACGAGGCGAGGAGGCACGTACTATGTGGTAAAAACTTGGCGCCTTTAGGGTTCCCACCCACTACTGACTTTATGACTGACTTCATGACCGACTCGAAAGACCAAATAAAAAAAAATCTACCTAAACTGACAAACGTTCTGTCAAAAGTTATTGAACTGTGACAGACTGGCATGCAGACATGCAGACCTTCCTCTGTGATTGATGATAGGCAAATTTTGAAAAAACCACGAAATCATTGAAAACGTCGGTCACATAATTAGTATGTCACAAATTCAGTTGAAAAGTTTAACGTGTGGGAATGGGAACCCTTACACTGAATGTAAGTTGGCGGTCCATTGAGTGGTTGGTACTTGGTAGGTCTCATTTTAATTATCACTACACGGCGCAAGTACTTAGGTATGTCGACTCTCGAACTTTACCAATAATTTTTTGTTAAATTTTAATTGAATTTTAATTGAGTTATGTTCCAGAAGACTAGACTACCAAATAGTAGGTACTACTTGGTAACTGGAATTAAATATGCTAATAATGCAAATGGTTCTGGAGATTTTATTGTAGATATACCCATGTAGTGTAAGAAGTACTCGTCAGGTAGGTTAAATAAGGTAAGGCTACAGTACCTTACAATTACCAACAGTAACTTGTTACACACCATTAGTTAGGAATTAACATTAAACTCTATGAAAGCGCTATTGTTAATGCTTCGTTATCGCGTATGGTGTGTGGTCCTCGCTTGTAAGCTGTGCTCGTAAAATACATAAACACGATAAAATGTAGCCATTAGGACCGCTTGGTTGGAACTTTATAAGTGTTGGAACTCTTAAATCTGTGAAGTATGTACATTTTGAAACGTCTTAGTTAAATGGATGCGCTAAAATTTCTTTGCCTATTTAGTAACATGATCAATATATTTAGTCAAAACGAAAGATTTCTAATATCATGTTTAAATCAAATGATTCCTAAAGGAGAGTAAATTGGATAAATGTTCACTTCTGTTACCTTCTCAGAAAAAGATTTTGTAGGTAGTACAGGGGGACGGAAATTGAGAGCAAAATTCCTTTTTCCGTCGGTGCGGGCGTAAGTTTCTTTTGTCTCAAATCATGCCCACGCCAGGCTGCCTAAGTGGCCGCCAGACAGGCACTAAACGAGTGCCTGTCTTTCGTATCACGTGTAGCCACTCTTACACGGCAAAATCGTAAATATTATTACGTACCTATTAATTATTACGTATTAACAATGCAACTAATGCAACCAAAGATTCAGTAGGTACCTAATAGCACCCTCCGACTACCAAATTTGTTTAACTGATAAAGTGGTAAATATAATTAAATTTTCTGAGTTGTAAGAAATGGCTACAAATCAACACGTAAGTACAACGCCGTCGTTGTATTAAGTACATAATAATATAAGAATAAATTACCATTACAATACTAGCATTAACGATAGGAAATAATGTCTTCCTGTGTAGGTACACAACACTGGACCTCGCATTATCCAAGTGAGGTGCGCCATAAATGCAGTGACTCGGTAAACGCAACGAACAGTCTTTGGAGCTTTTGTTTCTGTAACGGAACGTAACGGCCGAAATATCTACTTTTTACGATAGATAAAAATATAAACCTTGTCAGTCCAAATTTATTAGATAGTAAGCGCCTCTTCAGCGTTTAACACTGTCGGCATCGTTGTTATATATTAAGCATTCACGAATGAAAAAACGAACTCGCTATTGCTCTATACGAATTTACTCGTATGGCGAGATTAAATCATACGATCTGTCAAATTTTATCCTTGCGAGCTCGTCGCGAAGTTATATGGACTAATAGACCCTTACCGATGGATGCGGCGGGTGGTAGTGTGGTGTGGGGTGGTATCTGGCCAGCGCTCGCTCGGCCTCCCGGTCCCGCTCGCTCGTCTCCTTTATAAGCGGGCCCGCTGGTTGATAGTATCCTGGAACAACAAACGAAAATTTTAAATAAATAATAGGATGGACCTCCTTTCTTTAATTTTTTTTGCTTCTTCCTATGAATTACAACAATTAAATTAAATATTAAACAGTTCAGTCTTCAAAATTAAAACAAAATTTCTAAATATGTACTCGAAAATGGTTGACATTTCCATAAGGGGTCTTTTGGTTGCAAAAAAAATAAGGTAGTTAGGTAACTAGCCAGAATTCTGCTACAGTAGATATCCCATGAATTGGGAGACCGTAACGTAGCAGAATCCCCTGAAATGGTGCTACTGGTGATAATGTACTGTAGTAGGTAGGCACTGTATTGATATAGTCAATGTATTTTATCTAATTGGAAGCAGTTTACTTGCTTAATTTTATGACATTGTTTTAAGAATTATCATATTCTAAAAATCGAAACATTTTCCGCTTAGTCACGAAATCATTGAGTTTTGTCTCATATTTGAGACAAAATTTCGTTGCGAGCAAATTATTTGTCAAATAATGTTGGATTGATTTTTTTAAGGAATATAATATGGTACTTAAATTATATTGTAAGGCTTCCGCGTACGTGAGCACCTACATAATGTGATAAGGTTCTTGTAGATTTCTGCGTAATGGAATGAGTAATCGATTCCAGGAAACACAAGTGGATATCGCTAGTTCAGTGTTATTTATTTAGGTAATTATAAAACGCATTTTATTGTATACCATAGATCTCTAGTATAAAGTAATAAATCTATGTTGTATACAATAAGAATGAGTAGGTAAGCCAGAAAGATATATCTCAAGCGGATTGATCTACTTTACTTATAAATGAAACATCCGGGATTAAGTAGTACTACCTAATCTAACTATTTTACCATTGCTTTGTACTTTTACATTGGTTTAAAGAGGTAGTCTGAAAGAAACAGCTCTTTAATGATAGTAATACATGCTACATTTTAATATCTATAGTATTGTAATGTTTTCACACAAAAACTACTGGATCGATAACAAAAATTCTTTCACCATGAGAAAGCTGCATCTTCACTGAGTGACATAGGCTATATAATATTACTAGGTGTAAAAGAAACTATTGTTATGTCTAATTCCACGCGAGCGAAGCTGCGGGCGTCCACTAGTCTACATTAAAGAAGATTATTTATATACTTTGTCTTAATATTTTCAGTAAAATGGTACCCATGTATTATGTAATATGTATGAACAGTGGTCATTCACACACATCTCCAACTCAAACTACCAAGTATCGGGACTCGGGACATACGACAGACAAGTACATATCTAGTTAATCACTATCGTATAGATATAGATGCTGTTTAGAGAATGGTTTAGACGCAGATACTCACGGCGATCCGTCAATAGCATTACGCCTCTAATCTAGTGCTCTATTAATGTTAATGCATGCTAATTAAGCTGGCATCAGTAATAACTGTAGAGGTCAGATATTGCCTTGCTTTGCTTGTGAGCTAGCGACGCCGATCAAAGTGAATCATTGAACATTGTATTGATTATATGAGACGCATTCTCGTGGAACGGGGTTTTTGTGTGTGTCTTTTTATGTGTATCGCCTAGCAATGTCAATGTCTATGTATACAATAGCAATGTCGTAAAATAACTTCGTTCACTTTGTTATCTCCGTAAAAAGACATTAATGATTTTCAGAAAATCGTGATAAAAAGTTATGCGAGAAACAAAAAGTAATATACCTACCAGTTTGAAGCAAAAGTATACGTAGGAATGGAGCAAAGTTATTTCTTATTTTTTTAAATATATAGGTATATGTATACCTGAATGACTATTTCAGGTTCTTCCGTTCTTAAATTAACGAAAATTATTTTAAGTAACTGTGTAATCTTAGGTTTTAGTATATCATATACAGATATTGTATTAACTATTGTACTTTTATCACTGTCGGATTGCATAATAAAATAAATATATAAATAAGTATGTCAATCTAGTTACCTAGTAGGTACTCTAGTACATCTATCTAGTCTATATCACATAAAACTAGACGGGTCTTTTATTCGCGATAAGGGGTAGGTTGAAACACAAGAGCTTCGCAGAAGCAATGATATTATATATATTGCGCAGAAGTGGTTTCTTGAATTTATTTGGTGGTATTAGTTCTTAGATCAATATGATCGAAGTAAGAGGTGAAGCGCGGGAGCGGAATGCGCGCGATTTCGTGCGATGTGATTGGATCGCCTAGTAGCGCTGGGGCAGCGCTTGCCGTGGTTCGTGTATGATTCTGTGCGGACGCGTCTTGCGACAACTGAACAATTCCTCTTCCTTGCATCGGAGTAAAAGTACACGCGAAGATTTTTTACCAAGCGCTCAACACTGGTGACCGGAATACACTGCACAGATTTCACTAAGGTCGACAGTCTGTAACTTCCCATTCAATGTGCCACTTGTACAAGGACAAAATAAACAAATTCGAGGATGTATGTTTTAAAAAGAAAACTAAATAGGCTACGTAAATTTTGGACATTATGTAACTGAGTTACAGTAACGTTAGTGATAGCCACAACACAAACGGCACGACGCACTGGGCGCTTTTAAAGTGTTCGTGTATTCAGTGGATCGGCGGATGTGGCTGTCCGCGTCCGCTCGATATTTTGTCAAGCGGATCCGGTAGCATACATTGCATGATTCATCGCGCGGTTTCCAGTCAGTGATAGTAATGTTTGAAGCCTTTAATTCCTAGTTACTCCATGCATCACTCTTCACATGCTGTTCACTCTATATTGACATATTCCTGTCCTAATTTATCTCCCATCTTGGGAGAGGCCTAGGTATGCCCAACAGTGGACTAATGTAGGCTGAAGAGAGAGAGCGAGAGAATAGGTTATGTTACATAACTTAGGTAAGTCTCTAAGTAGGACGAATAACAGATTGCAACGTTCTAATGTTTCAGTGATGAAAAAGAAAAAATAGTAAAATATAGGTAGGTTTTAGACTATATAATAAATATTCATGTCGAGAGGATGTGGCTGATCCGTCGAGTTCAACAACAAGAGAAGGTTTTACGTAAACGAAGCAAATGATAAATAAATCATTCGAAAAAACATAATTGAATAGTTCCGCTAGTCACCGAACGGCGTATTTCTCACGTCCAACTTCTAAAAACCCAAATTCCGATTTTAATTTACTTACGATACAGAATAAACAAAAAACGTAATTGAGTAGTTCCGCAATCCTCCGCGTATAGTGGAGGCGCTGGCGAGCAGTTTACCGTTGCGCGACTACAGAAAGTTAGAGCATTGCGATGGGATGCGGGAGGCGGCCTTAAATTGGAGTTGAGGCAATCTACTAACTTAATGCAGATGATTTTAATAGTATGAGGATATCAAGTTTGTTTATTTATTACCCATGTTAGGTTGTTCCCTAGTCCCTACTCTCCGCGCAACTCTACGCAAATAGCGTAGTTGGGTAGGTAGTACCTATCAAGTAGGTAGAGGTAGAGTCGATATTTTTCCACCATTATTGATGGTTTACCTAAGTTACGCAGGATATACCTATACTAAGATCTTGTCCGAGGTACCTATGTAGTAGGATCTAAATGTACCTACCTACCTACTAACCTACTGCGTTTCAAACCTTTGGTCACTAGGTACCTGCCTATTCAATTCATCTTAATATGATCCTCTTCTTTTATAGAGAGACACTAACTTAACCAACTTAACGCATATCTATCTTCTAGAGATCACGGATCTATCAGAGGTTCCGAGTACCCCCGAGTAGGTTTGTGTTCATCGATCCGTTTTGAATTACTATTAAACGAGCGACTTCAACTTTATGTAAATCATGTGATCAAGGAAGTAGGTAGTTAAATAAACACATATAATATTCCGATGTCGGGATCAGAGCAGGGTTAATTGCGGCGGTTGCTAGGTATAGGCGGCGTCCGTAGTTTGAAATTACCTTCGACAACACTTAAACATATAAATGAACATAACTAATCTAAATATTAATAGGTAGGTATGTTTGGTGCCTGATGTGTAGACGACAAAACTGTATAGTTTTGCTTGGTTTTAATGCGAAACTGGCAGAATGTTCATACAATCTATGTATGTTGTTACAAATTAATTGCTGTAAGAAGGTATGCTTGTATAAGGGTTAAGGTTTTTCAAAGGTTTTAAGATCTAGATAAGGACTCAGCTGCTCTGTGAATCGACTAAAAGACATAGTTAATAAAACCATCGATAAATACGGCCCGATAAAATATTGTGCGCTTAAAAAGACATCATTTTTGTAGGGTTGTTGATTGTTGATATATATTATTTAATATGTATTTTTTGTCATCATTTTGTTTCATTTAAAACAGTAAAATTAATGTCAATAGATACTGCATGATTATAAAAATACCTATTGAATGTTTTATAAAACTTAATTTCAACAATTTGAGCAAAAGTAAGAATAACCATCATCATTTAACTATGTACATTATTACGTACGAGTCGTCAATAATACCTACTTAAGCAAATTTTTACTGTGTTGTAGATGGTTGTCGACGTCTTTGGACATCTCTGAGACGAGTGTCATGGGCACAGCGCTGGAGGACACCGGTGCATTGTAACAAAGATCCCGGAAATCCCACATAACCCGGCCCACATCCCACGGTCCCCCAACGTTTCCCCCTCGTAAAAAAACCTGGTACCTAATCCATAATTATTTAGATAACTAGTTTCGACCTATTAACAAATTACATTTCCTACTTTAAATCCTTTTCTGAAAAGATAAAAAACACTTTTTGCCAAAATGCAGCCCTAAGCATATTGTGATAGCGGGCAAATAAATAGCGGCAGGTGTTCGTCTGGGAGTGAGAGTAAGGAGCGGCCTGAATGCTAATGATGTCAGCCCCTGGCTCTTTAATTACCTTAATATTACGATTGTCTTTACGGTTATAGGTCTATTTTAGCAACATGTGGGATTTCAGCAAGAACACATGTCATTTCCGTGGTGTTATTACTCAACTTCAATTCCAGTTAATCATCCAATTTTAACATACTTACTTGGTCGGAAGTTATTGTTAGATCCTTGGAGCAAATAGTTAAATTTTCAGAAGAAATACAATACAAACCAGAATAACATCTTGCGAAGGCACACCTTATAAATTCTAATTAAAATTGACTTGGCAGCTAAGTAGGTAACATACGAGTACTTCAACGTTAAGTACCTACGTACTATTTTTACCATATACACAGTACTACGGCATAGGTACTAACTTCACACTTGACTTGACACGGTAAGTGATTATGAGCAGATAAAAGCCATCTTTGAAATTAACGTCACTAACCACTTGACAAATGTGACGTTTATCTACTGTCAATAATTACTTTTTACGGACAGCCAACGGTCAACTCGACGAGTGTTCCGTAATTGCGAGCCGAGAGCTATTCGTAGTCGTTTAAAAAAAGAATCACGATTTGAGTTGCAGAACACGGCCTAAAAGAAGCGGGTAGATTGCCTTGAGTCGGTCACAGCTGCCCCGCTCAATAAGGGGGCTATTTTGAAACCACTTTTTGCACTTGTTTATACATTCACCGGTTTCATTGTATAGTTAAAGGATCGCAAAAGAATTTGATTGCAAGTACAGATTCAAGCTGCTGTATTGAAACTCGAACAACATTTAAAAGGGAGCGTCAGTAGCTTTAATTTTTTCTGTCAAGGACAGGCAGCTCTTTAACCAATCTCAATTGGATTGTTCTTGTTGCATTATCCACAAAGTAGACGATGAGGACAAAGCATCAAGCGTCGGAGAGTTTGTTTATAATATAACATCGTGATTTATAAGTAAGGATAGTAACATTACATGCAATTGCATTTTCAATTTGTTTAAACAATGTTTATTTGGCATATTTTCGTGTTATTTGCCTACATAATACAATGAAAGTTAACATCGCCGTAAACCCACCGTTAAACGGAACAAACAAAAAGAAAAAACATTTTTCGTCATTCCATTTTTTGAAGCCCTGATGAAATTATCCTCATTACTGCGTATAGTTCAGTGTCTCGTGCCAAGATGTCTTAGACAATGATGGAGATTTTACTGCTTTCCGTAAACACGCAAATTCCTTGTTTGTAAACTGACGCTGTGATACTGACTCGTCGTAAACTTTGTTAATAAAGGTCATTAAACTGTGTAATACCTACGTTACCTATGACTACAATACTTATAAGACTTATACTATATCTAAAGTAGTACGGGTTTACTCTCAGAATGAGAACTTCACGCTTTTCGGGACTATATGAATCTTAAGATGTTTAAATTAAGATTAACAGAATACTTTGCATCAAAAAACTGTACTTAAGCATTTAACTTGTAAGATCTACAATGTCGCAGTAGGTAAATATTAAACCGCAAAGGGATCTCTCAGATGCTGTTGAATTTGTGAAAATAATTTCAATGCTGATTTTCAGTGAAGCACGTTGGGCATTTGCTGTGGATGGTTCGGTGAATGGATTATATGTTTGATAAATAACGATTTGAGCAGACATAGCTGAAAATAATGTACTACTAAATTAAACCTGATTTAAAGGTAAAATAATATGTTTGAATTTGAACCAATTATAATCTGTAAGAAAGTAATCTATAATTTTATTTAACGTTGATCTGAAACATAATTGGTTTACAGTGTAGTTTTCCTATTCGGTACTGATTGGCATACAAGTTAACAGCTAAACCAAAGTAAATAAAGATGGTAGCTGATGGCTAGCTGCAATGCAGCAGTTGAAAATGACTACTATCGAGTGTGTTACTTAAGCTCAAGAGACCAAGTTATGATAAACTACTATAGTGACAACATTGACAACAAAGGAATGTTTCTGAACATCTCAACTGGCAGTAAGAAAGCCTTTTGAATATGAAATGTGCTAAATGAAATGAAAAAATGAAAATGTATTATTCTCACACGAACATACAAATAAATAGTTTATTAAGTTGTCTTGTTTTCGTTACCATATTTAAAATAGCTGAATAACTTATTTTATTTGATTCAAATGTATTCTAAAAAAACCTTCTTACGAGTAACACAATAATCTTCAAACATATAAAATTTACCGTATGTTATGTGCAAAATACAATAATCAGGCAATACATGTATAACGCAAATAACAGTATACTTACAAGAATAATAAGTATTTGGGAGCAGGTGTATCATTGGCCGATTTAATAGAAAATAAAGCTTCAAGTGTAAGACCGCAAACGTATTTATTGAGTGTAAATCAATCCGAAGTAAACTCCAATAAGATCTGGCCTAAGTGCCTTAACCCTCGCAGCGTCGCATCGGGTCTTTCAAACTCTAGGTGTTGAAAAAGAAAACGAATCTTTATCAGTTAGTTTCCCATGGGGTCTAATCGGAATCAGAGATGTAGAGATTGGATCGTAAACTCACGATGAGTGCCATGGTGGTGCATGCGCACCGCCAGGCACGAGCCGCGAGAGCGATGCTCCGG
>DWTT01000853.1:0-13470 GCA_018250895.1 Carterocephalus mandan
TTTTATAAGTTACTATATATAGTTTAGGCATTTTGAAATGGGTACCCCTAAACACCTTGTAGGTACACCTCCTTAGAAGGCTTTATGAAGATGGAACAGCATCGGTAAGAGCAGACGACACATATTCTAGCCATTTTGTTCATTGTTCGTGAAGGGTGCATTATATCACCACTGCTATTAAATATATATACATATATATAATGCGATTCAGTCTAGAAGCTTGGACATATGGAATTGCAATTGATCACGAGTGCTTTAAGGCTTCATTCGGTACGTGGGCGAAGTCGCAGGGAGCAGTTGTTAGTTCCGGTATACGTTTATAATGGATAGTATTTACTCATCTTAGAACTGAATAAAGATTCACGCAAATAAGCAAACATACGCCGTCCTCCTACTCCTACCTTTCTGGGAAACGAGGCTTGTGGATGTTAAAATTGACATTGGAACTTGAAAGAACTGAAAGCGAAAGCTGAAATATACTCGTATATGTATTCACTTACCTGAAAACTCAGTGTTCTGTTTGAGATCTTCTAAGACCTCCGGTTTTAGTTTGCTATTTTGCTTTCCCATTTTGCTTAATATTTTTATATCTTGAAAGAGGACGTCACGTATACTGCACAACCTTCCACAGAACTTAATTAGTCAGATCTTGTGTCCTGAAACATACCATAACACGAAACATTGGCATAACTTGTACAAGCATACAAAAACTTAGCATTTCAATTAAATGAGAACCGATACATACACTCTTACCCAATTACTTGATATAATTTTGAAATTCTCATGCTAAACCAATGAAGCGAAAAATAAAACTAATGAAGCTCAATGGACGTTTACACGGGTACCATAGAAATAATGATACGACATGAGCTATTTTTATAATTTGTATATTATACATGAATAGGCAAAATGTGGATCATTAAAAATATGTATTCTTAGAAATACAACAGAGATTTATGGGGACATAGTGAATACTTCCATCTATTACAAGTGCCTATACTAAAATATGTAGGGTAGAATACGGTTATAATTAAAGGAAACCGCGAGCTTCGTCGGTAAACAATGAGTATTAACAATATGCACTGCACTGTAAACGCTTTAAAAAACCATTGTTCAGACTTGGGGATTCATCAGAATTACGCGGTGCGCTGTTTCATATTTTATTACAGTTTTGTCAAGACTTCTTAGTTAAAACATTTCGTAGTGTACATTTTGGTCCGAGAGATAAAAAGTTAATTTTAATACTTTTGCAGCCTTACAAATAAACAAGTGGTAAAAAGTTAAACTAGTGAATAAACTAAGAATATGGAAAATGTAAATCTAGAATAACTTATATCTAGAATAACTCGACATAACCTTTATAATATAACCTTTACCATAACCTTTATACAAACATATTCTAATTCATGTCCTAGATAAACTCTGGTATATAATTATTATTGCATTAAGTACCTACTTTTAAAATCGTTTTTGTGAGAACGTTTAGAAAAGAGTACGAAAAATTAAGTTTAAATAATTTAATAATACAACCTCATTCATCTTGGCGTAACACATCTTCATTTGTAAGGCTGTTGATGATTACAGTTCAGTTTCTGATGCAATGTGAAAATACAATTTTGAATATCATTTGAGCGGACACATTTTTATATAAAATGTTTAGTTATTTTTTATCTCTCAGCATTTACAAGTTAATAAGCAGTTGTCACCTAAAAATAAAACAAACTAAGGTGATTCGTTATTATAAAATTTTAAACAATAAATGTTAAAATTGAAATAAAATTTAACGTCAAAGGTTTATCAAGTTTTAATTATTTTCTTAATCTGCCATTAGTGTAAATCAATTTAATATTCAGGTGACAATTTGCTGCAATATATGTCTGAAAATAATATAACTAATTTCAACGACAATTTCTTTGTTTTTTAATTTTTGCAAAGGTAGGTACTAAATAATATTGTATCTAAAAAAAATTTTGAAAGATTAAAAAAATTCGCTGAATATTAGGTTTAGTAAAGAGCTGTAAAGAACTGACTGCTTAGTAACTACTTAAATACATCTTAAATACGCCTATACTATGACACAATCTACAGAAATAAATAACACATGAGTGTAAAATCGAGTTGTGCTCAAAGCTTCATCTACTAATTAATAAAAATTAAAATCGATTCATACTAATTAATACTACTCATGTTATTTTGAAATAGGTAAAAGATATCTACTTAAAATAAAACGTGAACAACGTCTTGTGCCAAACCATATTTTATCTGGGTTAGAGACGTGGATATTTTAAGTACTGTTGTAGCTAATGAAAGCATTACAAGGAACCAATAAACAGTCCAGAAGTATAAAAATGTCGGAACGTTACAGCAAAAATCTTTTATACGGGATCGCAAACATACTCTGTTTGTCTTGCGATTGAGTACGGAACTGGGCTGCAATGCTTGTTAGTATAAGTTCCTTTCCTATTAGTTGTGTTTGCTAGCCGTTTCACTGTCATGGAAGATACGAGTATCTTGTGCCACTTGCGTGAGACGCTTTATGGCAATCATTTTATTGATGACTTGTCTTATTAAGTCTGTCGTTGTAGTCTTTTGCATTTGAAATATGCTGACACAAATACATTCTTTCGATTTTTGCTGTAAAGTTCCAATAAGTACGTGAAGGAATGATAAGGATACATTTAGTCTATAACATGAGAAATATTTTGAACCAGTTTCAGCTTGACGCTTGTTTTATTTTGTATTGTAGCGATAAGAGTGACAGATAGTACCTAAAGAAGGGGTATATTTTGCGCGATAAATTAGTCTCATAAAATTAACAGTTCTTTGGCTAGTAGTTCACATCGGAAAAGTGTGGCTTATACTATACTAAAATACTCTTTAACTTAAGTAAAATCTCGATGGCCTTTGTTTTAAATTGACATCGATATCTTTAATTTGTGCCACGTACTTAATAGAAAAATTTCGTGACTTTTCAAGACGAATATAATAATATACTAAGTAATACAAGTATGGCCCGCTTATTTATAACACACATTTAGCTTGGCAACTTTTATTATTATAAGCTTTAATTGAATCGATATCTTCGAGCTGATATAGTGACGGAAATAATTGCAATAGTTACACGTGACTTAGTAAGGTCGAATAAAAGCTACCTAAAGATAAAAGTACTAGTGAGAGTAAAATACTACACACATTGTTAAATGTAGAGAAACGCAAAATAAGGTGCGATGGATTGCCGGTGTAATCTTCGCGAGTGCTGGCCACTAACACAAGTATATCCTATTGACAGAAGATACTGTGGCCGAAAGTTGTGTCTTCGCCCCCGCCACACCGCCGGGGGTGGTGTAAATGTTGTGTGTGTTTTGTATCTGAGATAGGGAGTAATTAGCGATAGTGATTGCGTCTTCGAGGTACGCTATGGAATGGCGAGCGAATCACCAAATTAGTGCTGTCATAGACTATATGTATGGAATAAACTCGAAGAAAAATAAATAAAATAAAACCTGCTCTCGATAATTATGAGACATTATAAGAAAACGTATTACAGGAAGAATGGAACACAATTTCTCAAGATATTTTTGAAATTGACATGAACTTGATTAGGGTTATGCCAAGGAGATTGGAATCAGTTCGAATAGCTAAAGAAAGCAAAACAAAGTATTGCCTGTAAGCCTTTCCCTAGCATTTATAAAATTTAAATTGTTAAAAATGTTTCAATCCTGTGATTTATTAAAATTTGATTATTTCTTACTTTGTTTTTTCCACGTTAGCAATTTTGGATGTGATTTGAACAACAAACTTCAACTAAAAAAAAACAATAAATGGTCACAAATAACTTTGTTTTATACACACTTTTTTTGCGTTCCTCTAAATTTGTCCGTGTATTTTAGAACATTACCAACTTAGGCATCGGCCTGGGTCGCGCAAAGGACAGATAAACGAAACAATTAACAAATCAAAATATAAAATAATTGACAAAATCCATATTCGGAACTATTTCTTAGAGCGCGTTCTGTCAAACTACCCCATAGTTACAGTATATCGCGCTAGAATGTTGTGGGTAGTTTTTACAATTTTATATTTAAGTCCAATTTCGTGATATGTTTCTACTACACCCTGTCAGCGTCAACATTCAGGTCCAAGCTTAGTATTATTGATCCCTGTTCTCGTTCACGTATTTAATTCACAAATTTTCTCCAACCCGCCTTTATCATAGACAATACGCTGAACTATCAACTCGCCTTTCATTTCGGTTAAGCTGGTTGACTGTTACATATTTTACTTTTGTTATTAAAAACACAATGCATGGCTCGTTGTAGCAACCGTTGACGGGAATAGCGTCATCCAGTAGGTATGTTACGATTGTCAAGCGCGCAGTTGGACCAAAACGATGATAATCATCGCATTTAATTGTTGTAACTTCGCAATGTTGCGACAACGACCCGATGCGTGTATTTGTATTCATATAACAATATCTTAATGAAATTACAGAAATATTTTTAGTAGTATACGTACTTTATCATAATACAAATTAAATAACAAATGCATCCATTTCCACTAAAAGCATTTCAATAAATAAATTATATTAAATAACGAACGTAGCACGGACGAACGTAACTGTTTATAAAGCGAGAAACGGAAAAGTACCTAAAAGAAGGACATAATGTTAAGTATATGATATTGAATATTATGACGATGGTATAACTTAATTAGCAGCTAGATAAACGTACTCAAACATGGAATGTAGGTACTTAATTAGCAGAAGTAATTTTAGTTTCCAGTGCGCGAAGTACGAGATCAATTGGCTGAGTGTTCACTTTAATTTAAATGATGTAAATTTAAAAGACAATATAAAGTAAATACAATTTGTATGTTTTCAAGGTAAACACTGTCTATGTTATTAGTTGGAGTAAGTATGTTGAGAATCTAGCTACGTACTCATTAATAAAACTACACTTTTTTATGATCAAGTTACTATTTCAAGTACTATCTATTTCAAGTAATAATTGTGACAGTTTTAATGTAATAGTTGTGACACAAATTTACGTTGTGTTTATTGCCACCAAACTCATGCAATTGAAATTGTAAACGTATGTAGCAGATTTTTATCCATGCAACGACACTGAAAACTAGGAACTTAAACATCGAAAAGTATTTCGCGACCCAACTTTATGTTTCCGGCCATCTGAAAACAAATATCAAATAAAAGCGACAATGTACCCTAAAATACGAAATAATCACTAAACTCTAACAAATATACATTCTAAGTTATGTGACTAGCCCAGAATAAAGAAATCAATTCCTTGTTGGATCAAGCCATGTAACGAATATAACGAAATTGAAGATGAGGATACAAATTATCCGAAATACCTAATAACTTTAATTCGTAAAGCCTAACTTAATGAAAGAAATTAATGTACTCAATAACCTATTTACACAGAGATCTAGAAGGCACAGTAGTGGAAAAGTATAGGGATGTTAGAAGATATTAAAATATTTGAAGTGAGAAATCGTACGATATCGATTACACCTAAAGTTGGAATTTCATGTGTCTATTCAAGCTCTAAGGTTTTTAGTGACAATAATTTCATAAAGCTCTTAAATCATAAGAGAGAGACGCTTAGACAGAGAGGGTCGATTTAAAATCAAGCCCCGAAAAGTAATGTGCTAAGATCCTTGCTTATAAGAGACTAAGTTACATCGATTACATAAATATTCCATATATTAAATGTTTGGTAGACAGATGGAAGAGTATCTTAGAGGCATTTTCCTAAACCGTGAATGGTACGGACACAATACTTATTTAAATTAAAAAGTGGACACTCCGATAGCAACATGAATATTAATTAATCGACATACAATTTACCAATAAATCGAGTAAAAGATAGGAATGGACATTTTAATTACTTCCAATATTTGAAATATTATATTATGTTATTACGAATATGAATATAATGATAGTCGCTAATTTTTTTTTTTAAATATTAATGCGGTCTGCGGATGTTTCGAGCGATTTTTGGGCATCGAAGCTAAGCAGAGATGCAAATTTAATAGCCTCTGCTGCGGTACACCGTTATCGATTGACTTCCGTTTATAGAACTGCGGGTAGTCGGAAGCCGGGAGATGAGAGAATAGACAGCGTTTAAATGTAGAACGTATCGTGGATAGGTCGTATCCGTGATACGTTCTACATTTAAACGCTGCCAGACTATTATACCCGTCGCTAGGGCTTGAAAGTGAACCGAAATTGATTCGGCCCGGCTGGATATTTATCCCTGCTCTTCGCTACAAACAGAGCTTATAACGTCCGTCGCGTAAATAACAGTTGGATCATCAAGGATATACGAAAACATGACGCGACGATTCAATCCATAAGTCGATAACAGGTGCGACGAGAATAATAAATTATTAGTTTACATGAGTACTATGGAAATCGTCTAGATATTCAATGCTAATAAGGTGTTATGAAAGAAATTGCGAGCTGAATTTAAAAATGAACCTTCACTCGTTAACCTTATAAACAAAGGAAGACGAAAGACGTGATAGGACGATTGTTGTTAAAAATTAAGATTTTACTGAGAGTGTATCGTCGAGTCCGTTCTATAAGATATTAGGGGATGATTTAGGGATGATGGTGACCGGTGCATGGGCTTATCGACCGCGTATTTAGGGCGCCAGCATCTTAGACAGCTCCTCATCTTGGAGGCAGCCCTTAAGGAACTCCTCCTGGGTCAGCTGACCGTCATTGTTCTCGTCCATCTTGGCGAAGATGTTCTTCGCGCGCTCCTCGGCCGAATCAGCCGGCCTGTTGCTCGAGCAGGCTCCCAGCATATCATAGATTGCCTGTGCAAAAAAAGAAAACACTGTATATGAAGTAAATAAACAAAGTTGAAAAACTTCAGAAACTCAGCATTATTTTTGGTGAAGTTGTTGTTATATTCATAGTTTTTATTTTAACTGCAGTATTTGTCCACCGACACAATGCAACTGCCAGTAATCTGTGATGAGAAAGTAATTAACACCTTCTCGTAACAGTACGTGTGATTAAAATAATTATTAGCTTAGTATATATGTGTTGGGTCTACTAGTACACCAAATATTCTCTCCCGCAACAGTCCCATCTTGACGTATGGTGTCGTTATCGATAAACGAAATTACCTATCTTAATTGAACTATCAAGGTGAAGTACTGGTAGGAGGAGGCGAAGTACTCTATTAGAGCCCCAGATAATATATTTTGCGACACAACGTTCAATGTAATATTTTATTACAATAAGTTCATCTCAACATTAGTTCAGCTTTGTAAAGTAGAAGGCAGTAGAAGGCGACAGAGTCAAATGAGTCTACAGCCCTCTCAGCCGAAGGGCTGAGTTGAACACTATCAATCACTCAATTTGAAGTATACGGTTCAATAATAGATTTATATTTATTTATTCTCAAAAAAATCCTTAAAAAAGTCCAATTTTATTTGCAACATCAAGCGAGATGCTTATTCCTTAATTCGTCATTTGTAACCTATCATAAAAGATCAAACCTGTACGATCTTCGTCATCTCTTGAATATCAATGACACCATTGCCATCAACGTCGTACATGCGGAACGCCCACTTAAGCTTCTCCTCCGGAGTGCCACTAGAGGTCACGTGAATCGCCTGCAGGAATTCCTATAACAAACGTAAACATTTCGTTCACGCCAACATTCAATTAAAACTAATGTGTCCCACGAAAGTCATTCGTTGAATAAACACTCAGCACACATATGCTAGCTAATAAATGTTTAAACAAGTTATAGTTTCGCAACAACAGCCGCAGAGTACCGTTTGATTAAACATTTCGCCCTCGCGCATTTCCATCGAGCACACATAATATTAAAAGTGACACGCAAAGTTCGCTTTGTGTACATACATACTCGTAGCTTCAATTACACAGACGCCTATAATAATATTCCCTAAGGATTACCTTAAAATCGATGTAGCCATTTTTGTCCATATCGAATGTGCGGAATACGTGGTCGCAAAATTCCACGGCGTTCCCGGATGGGAAGAACATCTTGTACATATCGACGAATTTAGCAGGAGTCAGTCTGCCATTAGGACAGTCTTGCTGTGAACAAGGATAAAACACAAGCGTAACATAACACTGACTAACAAGGTATGTAAAAGAGTGATTTTTCAAATCAATTATCTGGTGCAACGCGTTGGCCTGAACTTACCTTGAAGCCCTTGTACCACTCTTTGATGGTAGGCTCATCGTAGGACGTGTGAGTTTTCAGGAAATCCATGTCCTCCTTGGTCAGTTTGTCTTTGCTGACGAAACAGCCCATTTTTGTTTTTCTAGAACAAAAGAAAGGGCCGATATAAACTACATATATACTCGCAAAATAAATCTTAACAATCTTAATTCATTAGTTTAGGTTATTTGTAAAAGATGTTAAGCTCGAAAAAGTTTAAATATATATTATTAATAATACCTCATCCATGATCCACCTCGTTTTACTAATAGCAATAACAAAAATTCTGTAGCAAGGTCTGCCCTAAGCTAACCTTGACAAATGCAATATACATATTTGTTTTACTATATAGCGCTCGGAATTTTTCATACTTGAAGTCATATTGTTACTGTTCGTTTTAAACAAAAGGTTTTCAATGATTACTACATAATCCTTGAATTATATGTAAAAGCATGTGGTAAAAGAAAATAGTCTTTAGTAGTAACACGGACCTCATTATTGTAGTACCTACCTATAATGCGACTAATCATGACCTGAAGATTTAACCTGGTTTACCACATTTAATAAACAACCCTTTATAACAGTGCGCATTGCGCATAATTACGGGTTTTCCCAATATTAAACAATACCATTTGTACGGAGCACGATATCGGTTGTCTTATGTGCATTGCAAATATTTAAAAGGTTACGCGAACAGCGCTGAGTGCCGACAGTCCTCGTGAGTTTGACGCGAATGTGTCACTCTCGTTAACCACGTCCACTCGTCGCGCGTCGCTAAAGTGACGACTCGCCCACTTTTAGTCGAACGAGATTTTTTAAGTTTACAGTGTAATCGTCTTAAAGTGAGCTTTTATTCAAAACCCTACAGAATTATCAATCACTGCCTTTGAATGACATGCAGCCATTATCGTGCACAACAGTCTGAGGGTGTTATTTCTTTGTTGAGCTTCGATCGGGAATTCCACATTCGAATGCCTGAATTTACAGCGGGTTATAATAAAAATTGTTATTGGATCCAGTATCGACGTATAAGTTTACTGTTTGACGCGGCGCAGGTGCCGAGGGCTGGGGCGTGGAAATGTCACGGACGGCCAGACGATAAAGATAAAACGCGCTCGCACCCCCTCCCGGAGTCCTAAGCTCTACTCTCTACTGTTCTCAATACACCATTTGACAACCGTATAATAACACTATAACCAATACACGAAATTCTAGGGTTTTCTGTTCGTAAGCAAACATTAGATATTTATTTATGAGTCAACAAGCTCGTAAAAAAAGTTAATACGCGCAGCCATGTTCTTTTAACTAAACTACAATTTTGGTAACTGTTGGTTATAGATGCGACAACAGAAAATTTCATTTCATTTCGTTCATTTGCTTTGCCTTACATCTAGTAATAAATCTTTGACAGTCGCTACATTCGCATTAAAGTAATTGCATCAATTGAGTATTAGCCCGCACAGCATCATAGTACCTAATAGCATTTCCGATCATACTGCAAGCTTATATAAACATGTTCGCATATAATGTTATACCTACATGTATATTGCACTTAACAATATACTTTACTAAATTTACCTAATTTTTTTAGAATAATTCAACCCGATAGCATATTATTGAAGTCCGAACCTGAGACTCGGAATTACAAAATATACTTTACATAAATTGCCTACTTTCCCGGACAATAATAGTACAGACAGATACAAAAATTAATACCAACAGCTATTTAGCATTGAGATTTAATAGTAATATGACTGATTCAATGGCGTAAACATAATTTTATTGCTTTATGCAAACGCCCGCAGCTTCGCTCGCGTGGAATAAGATAACAACAGTTTCGTTTAGACCTCGCCTCAGCGAGAGATCTAGTAGTCCTCCTCGAAGACATCAACCGCTCGAAGTCTACTTGAACTTAATCTTAAGGAGCATTACCTCATTGATGTTGACAGTCTGTTTAAATAAAATTCAGAAGTGTAAACTATAAGTAAGACTAGGTTAACATCTACCTAAGACCTGAAATATGTGTTTATATCATTTTTCGGATAATATATCATCAACTAAGAAACACCCCAACTAAAGAACAACCCTTCGATCTAGAATCTAGATACGACATTAAAATAAAGTTCATATGTAAGGGATTATTATATATTTTCATCTAGATTTATAAATGAAATTCTTCTTATTATTATTTTAATTATTATTTTAATTATTTTTTCTCAACTACCACAAATGTTCACCACCCAACTAGGGTTTGACTGGTAGAAAATGCCTTAAAGCATAAGTCCGCCCATTGTATATCTCTTTATAGGTGTCAATAAGTAAAGTTGTATAAATAAATAAATAATTGTTCGCTTTGAATCATTGCACCACAAAAGATAATTGTTATCCATATCCGATCTATTCTATTTTCAATAATTGTAGATCGCGCCATTACATTATTTGCTACTTGAAAGTTCCACGTATTTTTGTTTGTATTTCGTTCTCAATACATCTTCTCTTAACTTCCACTTCGACCTCCAGTCTCGATAACTTTACTGAGATGCAATGCGGATCAGCGTAAAATATCTTTCGTCTGATAAGATTTGAGAATGTATGTACATCAATACTGTCTGTCAATACAGTGATTGTCTAGGATATTGTGAGCATGAACTGTTAATAGAAATGCTATTGACACTCAAATTGAACTGTCAGTAGCAACGGCTTTCAAAATTAGTGCACTTCCATCAGTTCGCATGTAACGTACGTGGTTCGAGGGATATTGTAATTTAATTTTAAGGCTTTGCGCGTGTCACAGTGTCGGCATTTGCGAGGCGGGCATAGTTTAAACAGCTAAAAAATTTCTAAAAATTTCTAAAATTGCTAAAAATTTTCTTCTGTGATATCGTTTTATACTTACGAGTATCATGGTCAGAGACATAGTTTTATACCATACCATTCAAAGTGAATTCAAAATAATATAGCTTTCTTTTTAAAAGTTTTATTTGTCTTGTAAAGCTTGTTAGTTTGTATGTTTGGGTTAAATCTTGAGACCTAGATTAGGTCCAAGTTGCGATAAAAATGCATTTTTATTGTAATTAAAAAAATCATCTATTCGCCATAGACATTTAAAACTTAAAAAGGAGACGGAGGCTCTTTATTAACCGTAACAGCCAAACCACTTTTTACAACAGGGCGATTCTATAGGATAACACTATTTCAAAATGTTAAAGCCGCAACGTCGCCTCCGCGACCAACTAAATAAAATTAGAACCCCTAAACGGAAAAGAGATCATCCAAAGTTATCTTATTTTGTTGAACTCGTTTAAATTCTTAGAAGGAAGTGCATACTAGAGGACTTATTAAAGTAATAAAGTACATTTAAGAACTAAAATACAATTGAGATCGCTAAAGCCGAACCACCCTGTCTAAGCGTATGCAAAGAGGCCAATGTAAATTAAATAAGGTTACGTCCAGATTGTATCGAGGGGAAATTCGATAAACAAAAAAGCAGGTTATCGAGGGGCGTAGGTATGTAAAAACGCAACATCATTAAGCGAGTTCATTTAGCACTCGACTACGTACCTCGACAGCGAAAATCAATACTCTGAAAGCAAAAAATATCGGTTTACATGAATACTGTTTCTATGCTAAGATCAAAAGTTAATAACCTACACGTACTCTCGTTCCCATTATTTACATATCTACATATTATAGAAAGATTACACATAACTAAGTATAGTAGGTTTGAGGAAATTGCAAACTGTTATATTATTATTAAGAATAGTAATTTTATTGGGATTGGGAATAATGCCAAAAGCCTACAAGTAACTTTTTTTTATAATATAGACGGACAAACAGACATACGGGCCACCTGATGGTAAGTGGTCACTGTCGCCAGTGTACACGTGCGATAACACCAGGGGTATCACAGGTGCTTAGCCTGCCTTGAAGGGAGCGTTTCATACTTTTTTTGAAGCAGTCAAAAGCTCAATCCACAGGACATATTATCAATTCGCTTTACAAAAGACCGTGAGAAGCGCGTATGGTAGTAGTAGGCAAGAAGTCGATTCGGTGTTGATGAAACTTCAGACCTCGGCGTGTAGTGTGATAGTTGAATGAGGTTGGTGGTATGAAGCTTAGAAGTTCCACTTAACTTACAACCGATTTAAAAAAATCTGACACTAATAGTAAACTATATGAATGACCACCGAGTATTATAGGCTACTGTCGCAGGAAGCATTTAGTAGGGAATAACTGTTCTGTTTCTTCACATACAGATGTTTAAGGGACAACGTCAATCAAACTTACTAGAATGTTACAATTAACTTTTCTTAAAAACTCTAGAGAAACATGTTTTGCTATACAAAGTTTTTTGTCACTAACACGATTTATTAGGTTGTTATGTATGTATAGAACGGGATCCTTGATAGAAATGTTCGCTCATTTCAATTTGTAACTTTGCACACTGATAATTATCAAAAAAAATAAAAAAATTAAATCAATATGCTTCATTTTGGAAATCATGGAAATATTAATAACTGGAAAGTGACATTGGCTATTCCAAAATCAAAAGTGAAGTCACTCCTCGACCGAAGTGTCACGCTTGACGCACACCACAACTGATTAATTATTTTATATGATAAATCTATGATTTTATGATAAATATGATGATATAAAATCTTATAAAATGATGTAAAAGTTGCTCCCATAAATAAAAAAAGGAACAGGCAATATCTTTTCACAGGTTGCTAATGATATTTTTATTTTTTTGTAATTTATTTACCCAAATGTTTTTTATTTTTAGCCTACGTGTTTCGTATTACGAGTCGTCAGTTTCCATTAAAATAAAATTATTATGGGAAATATCCATGGGCCTTGGGGAGAGGAAGATTGAATCAGGAACCATGCTGGCTAAATGCAAACCTTTAATAACTGTCCATCAATCAAAATTATTTCAATTATATTTTTGCAGATTTTCTACAAATATTGTTTGTTGTACGTGATAAATAGGTACCTACTCTTATCTGTTAAAAGTAAGCAAGATAATGATTGGCTGCCATCTAAAGCTTCCGTGTGCATATCATTTTAACACGTAGGTATATTTTATCGAAAATGGACTTTTGATCACCTATGAAGCTAGAATAGATAGTGTAGGACATGCAGAAGTAGGACATTTTAAAATTGAACATTACATTTTAAAATTGAATCTAAAATTTTATTTTTTGTTGAGACACTGGGTAGCGAACCGGGACTCTCGGCGTAG
>DWTT01000854.1:0-13466 GCA_018250895.1 Carterocephalus mandan
GGTTCACTTAGAGCCATAACCAGAAGCTAAGAAAAAAATTCAAGAATCGTAAATGTATAGAAACTGGCACACCTAGGGTTCCGTGCAAACAATAAAAACTTATTTCATCCCTTCGAGAAATTCTATGTGACGTCTGAATCGTAAACACAGTTTTCTTAATATCTAAAACGTAAGGGACACGTGACATGAAGAACACGACCACAGTTAAATCTAAGTACATTAGTACTCGTAGCTGTAGCTAAACACAACCAATACTTGTCAGCGATGGGATGGGTCTTGAATCAATTTGGCCGATAGTACCTAGTATGTTATCACTTACGACCGCGTGTAGTACGAAGTAACACGTAAAGAATCGACTTTTTAGCGAATGAAAACGGAGTGTTTTGGAACATACTTGCAAGGTACTAGAGCTGGACTCTACCATTTCAGGATGTCAATAACAAAAATGAAGAATAAAAATAGTAGAATAATAGCTTCGGTCTACTGCAAGTCGCAGACAAGCGATTAAATAGGTACCTATACTAGTAACTACTTAATGGATCCAAAAGATGACGCTATTAATTTTTACGAAACTTGATATTTCTGTATAAATTCCTTTTTTTTTTTTTTTTATGATTATTTACTGTTATTATTAACTAATACTATACTAGAAATATTTTTAGGAAATAAACACCACGCTTTCAAAATACCTTGAGGCATAGCATACAATTACTCTTAATTAATTATTATTGTTGTTTACGGGTACCTATATCAATCTGTTATCTTATATTAGTGAAATTGGTGTCAATGTTTTGTAAACGCCGTTATCAATTCAAGTTAATTTTAAGTACCTAATAAGTACCACAGAGAGCTTATGTTTAGACCGCCACTATTGTAACAGTTTCATTCATTGGGTGCCCGTGAGCCTAGTGAAACAAATATTGTGTTCGGGATACAGTAATTAAAATAATCAAAATGGAATTCAAATATTACGTACGTGGTTTTTGAGTTTATTTTTAGTGTTTAATTTTATTTTTACGCTTGGAATATGTATTTACATAATCTATTTCAGTGACAGTGTTGTGATGATATCGTTAAGCGAAATGTCACAGTACCTAATAACATACAGGATTTTGTTAAATAAATTAAATTATTGTGTTATTTTGATGTTGTAACTTTGTTCGAATAAATATTAAAAAAGAATATAAATTGTTGTGATTTTAGCTTGCATAGTAACTAAAACGATATACTTACCGATTTTTTAAAAAGTTGAAAGTTAAATATTAAGTTATTAATTAATGGAAAGTTAAATATTAATTACCAGTTAAATATGGTTAGTGCTCTTACCTATATATATTCTATAGATACTGAATAACATGTTTGTATTATTAAGTTCTTTATGTTTGATATTTTTCCAGGTATATGTTATTTTAATACTGTCAAGAAGCTACACATTCGCATTTGCAGAGAACACAGAAATATTCAGAATGACAGACAAAGTTTTTACCTGCAGTAAATGGTTATCATCTCTTATTGAAAACTTTTGCAATAATGTTTTCAAAATTGTAAAGAGGGATACTTCGGTTATGATGGGTAAGATTCCATATTTTATAATTTATGTGGGTGCATTGATTATGTAACTAAGTCCTCGGGAAAAGAAAAAACTAGTGTAGAAGTACCTACATAAAATGATTTACATAATACATTTTCTCATTAATTTATTTCTATTACATTTCAGTACCTATTTACAAAATATTAGGCGTGATTCCGTTTTGATCCGCATTTAAAATAAAATTATAGTTACTTACTTGTGCAAGCTAAAAAAAATAGTTTCAAGGCATTAGTTTGATGGATCAATTCAATTGTTTTCAGTTATCAAGATTTATTTAAACCTGTAATTACTGTACTTACAGATAAGTTAACGCCTAAAGGTCTGAAGAGAAGCTTATTAGTCGAAGAGCGATGGCGGCGCGTGCGCAGACAAGTCGCTAGTGAGTGCTGCGAGCGACCTTGTACAGTCGGAAACATCATCATGTATTGCCCGGATGACGCAAAGCTACTTCAAGAAAACCCAGATATCTTCGATTAAGAAGTTGTACCTTTATAGAAAATCCTAATCTTTATAACTGCAGTGTTATTATCAACCCACGCAGTTGTTAATGCTATCCGTCCAGTGCCGACCGACGGTCGCAATGAATCAATAGACAAATTTTGTTGGATTGATTGCGATACATTTTAATAAGATGAATAGGACCGGGCATCCTAAGCCAATCACTATGTCGAAGGCTGAACGACTGTAGTCTTATTAACTTATAGTATTATTATTTATAATGCTAAAAGATAAGGAAATGATCTTAATAAACATAATAAGTTCATGGAACTGTTATTTTCCTCGACGCTAACTTAAATACATATTAAGTAGGTCAAAACGAAAATAACTAGGCACTTAACGTTTATAAAAAATTATTTACCATAATTTGTTTACAGTTTATAGTAGTTCTATAGGTACGTACGTCCTAAGTACGGTTGAGTAACAGTATTACTTCAACGGATTGTAACAATTAATTTTTGTCAAAGTATGCTATCACGCACATCTTCATACATGATATCTTCTGCACAGAAGATTACCGGTACCTACTTGTAAAATATTAATGAGCATCCATTATTATATCTTTGAATAGTAGTACACCTCGAATATTCCCATTTCAATTCCCGTACAACGTTCCTGATTAACTCGGTTATCGCGTTGTAAAATCCGGGGTCGTACCGACCGCCTCCGGTTTAGTTACCGCAAATGAACGTCGATTCAATCGACCCTTTTTAAAATTTATCGTTCAATTCTGCTGAATTTTTGATAAATTAGACCGCAACAATATGTAGGTACATATTTTAAAAATTTATTTGATTAATTTTCCTTCCTTTTATTTTCAGAATATGAAATAAATTATATTAGTAAAACTTTAAAAATATAGCCAGGTCATCAAAACTTTATACTAGTCGTCATTATAGTCATTTTGTTAACTTGATTTTACCGTCCGTAAATATAGCTGTCATTTGAAATCGAACTACCTTCAAGCCGTCAAGTTTACTAACGTGATTGAAGCGGCATTGAAGATCAGATCAGTCATTCTGTCACGCTGTCACCCTAGCACCTATCGGCTAAATACAATATGCAACTCTAGGGGACTCGTCAAAGTTAGAGCTTTTTGCACAGAGCTTCTTTTTATGACTTCTAATATCCCATCTCCTATACTACACAAATTTTGGAGCAGAGTGGTGAAGTATGCTCTAGGCCCTAGAGTCTAGGGTCTATAGAGCTCTGTCTGTAGTCTGGGTAGCTAACATCACATCCAGCCTCTAGACTTTTGGCGACGCGAGTTTTTGGCCATACCTATATGTACTTATATTTGACTGATGTCCGAATATTTATTTATTTTGCAGTGAAATATTTTTGCTTAGGTAATTGGAAGGGAACGGGTGTGGGATAATAAGCCTAATACGCCACTTCGACCTAAGAGATATATTGTACTCAGGTCATGGATATTAAATTCAGTTTTTTTGCATGTGTCCCACCATACTACATTACGATATGAATATTAAATTTCATATCCTTATATTAGAACGAAGGCTACTTTAGGGGTGCAACAGAAACACAACTATGTATTACACTATATTTATTTACAAAATTTTACTGATTAATTTAAGTAAGTAATTTTAATTTTTTTAAGTATGTAGGTACACTTATTAAAATACTAAGTTTACATTTCATTAAAACATAAGTACCTACGCTGGCTGGCGGTGCCTTGCACAATAACAAAATCAAAGCAGCGCTTAAAAGATACAACTTTATTCTACATAAGTCATCCGCGGTGTAGACGATGCTTTTAATAAAAATAAACATTCCAGGGTTATTTATAACCTAAGCAAACAATAGGGACCGACGGCTTATGGTATACGTCCAAATCACGGCAGCGTCCATGAAATTTCGCCACTAGCGGTCACCCACCCACAAACCGACCGCGCTCGTCGTTGCTTAACTCTTTCGATCACGACACGACGCGGGCCATCCATTGGGCTATCGACGCTAAATTATTTATAGGTTAATATTATTCTAAATTGTAACTGTCCGTAATTACTATTCAATACGGTATTTACAAAGAGAGAACTACTAGAAGATAGAATAGAGTGCAGTATGAAAGAGATCTTGATCCTGTAGACCACATCGCCCAGTTCTCTGGGCTCTCCTCTGGTCACGGACTTGTTACAATACCTGAAAGATTGATAAAAAAAAAATTATTGACATAGGGGAATACAGACACGAAATTTTCCCCGCAGTAAATTATTGTTGCTGTTAACTACAGAGTGCAATAACAAAACTATATTTCTAGCGATAAACCCGTTCATTATAAAATGCCCTTTACATAAATTAATATGCGCATAAATATTAAGGTCTATTGCACTCGGCGTTTACGTTTTAAAAAATATTAATATAATTTACCGATATTGTGCATCTGATGTCGGCTTAGCACTACAACGAAATTGTCCTCTGCTTCTATTCCCGAAGAATCTGAGGATCAAAAAGAATAATTTTTAAAATTGGTCATGGAGTTGGAGTATGTTTTCTCTATTTGTGATTGAAGAAAAACGTGTTATCGTGTACAGATAAAAATTACACGCCATTCAATGTTTCAGTATTGCCAGGTAGGGCTATGAAAACGAATTTTTGTTAAACTCTGAACGAGAGTAGGCAGAGCGTTGATAGATAGCCCAGTGACTTAAAATAGGCCTCTTAGCTTAACGCTTTTACTGTTTCGGTCAGGTTAATAAATTTACACAATGGGTGTTGTGAAATAATTATTGTACATATGTCCTTAGGTGAATTTATTTAGGTCAATCAATAAATAATTACGTCATAATGTATTATATCCCAAAATAAGAAAACAAATAGTATGTCAGATTCTTCTATTTATTTTCTTGGACGACCGGGAACATGTTTGAACGGTGAGGTACCTAATTAGTAGCTGTCGCCAACGAAACAAATAATTTACGCAAAAGTTGCTTTGAGCATTCGAGTTACTTAAAAACCTTTCCGGTGATTTTCATAACAACAAGAAATATCATTGAAAAAAATTAGTAAATCAGTTTAGTAGTATCCGAACAGATAATAAAATGAAGTATGTTTAATCAAATATTGGTCTATATGAATACTAGTGAATTGAAAATATATCAAAGTTTTCAAGGATCTTCAGGTTTTTCAGTGCTACTTACGATTGTTGTAAGCTGTAGACGTTTCTTCTATTCGAATAGTTGATTGTGTTGTGGGTGCAGTAACAGTCGTTTCTGCAAGCTCTAAAATAAGTTAAATCAGTTGGTAATCAGTATTTGAAGTAACGTACGCTCTTTAACAAATCTTATCATTCTTCATAAATTATGTAATATAATGAGTGGCAGAATTAGCATGGCAAATAGTACGAGTACATTAATTTGTATTTGCGTGAATACTAGTAGGCTAAGAAATTAAACTTACTATGCTGCAACCCATAGACGTCTCACTGCTGGGCACGGGTCTCTCTCTCGGTCTAGCTAGAGCATACGATGCTCCAATGCGGATTGCCGGAGAGGTTAGTGTCGAATTTTTGTTATTTTATTTATTATCATGTAAGGTAATTGTAGATCATCACGACAGTTAGATCGTAATTAGTATTTAACTAATTACTGTCTGCTGTATTGACTTATTACGAAATTAAAATCGAAAAGCGCTGATTGGTCTGACATTACCATTAAATATAAATCCCTTAACGTATTAAATACGCATCGAAAACAGCAAATTAATTATAAGAAGTACTTAGCTAAGCTAAGCTAACCCGTACCTATGTAATAACTTACTGTACAGCGTAATGTCATCATGAGCTACGCCAAGAGAGTTCTCTACGTGGCACGTGTACAGCCCGATATCTTCTCTCGATAAGTTAGTTATTTTGAGGATAAGTGCGTGTTTATATCCACTGCTTCTCATCGTTGTCTGGTACTTCAATCCTATGAATTGAGAAATGTAGCGTAATGATTTAGGTAAATATTTATAGTTTGACTTTTTATAAAGCAAAGCCTACGAAGGCGTAACGAATAAACATTCAGACCGTATGATTAAAAGTTGTCAAAATAAATCAGTGAATATCAACAAGGTGACCTGTATGTTTTTCCGTTATCTTAAATTTGACATTTTTTTTTGTTTCAATTTATTATTGCATCAATATTTATGAAGTGTATAAAGCTAAACAACTTATAGGCGCTCTGAATGTGGCCTTTTGCTTAGATTCACGTCAGTACGTGACGTACGTTTCACGTCAAATGTACGTTAGTATTCTTAGAGATTGTGGTAACGAAATGTGAAATTTGCGGTCACTGTCTTACCTCAACCTCTTATTTAATGTTACTATGTTTGTAATGGACAGAATCCATCCATCAGCCCTTTGGGGTCCACTGCTGGACATAGGCCTCCCTCAATCGAAGCCACTCCTCCCGATCCTGCGCCCTCTGCATCCAACGGTTTGCCGCTGTCTTCTTCAGGTCGTCATGCCACCTCGTCGGGGGGCAGCCAATACTTCGTTTTCCGAGACGCGGTCTCCACTCGAGGACTTTTCTTACCCAACGGTTATCAGTCCGTTGAGCGACGTGACCAGAAGCATCGGCGGAATTTCGGTGAGTATTTTTGGTCCCTTAATATGAAAAGAGTATATAACGAAGATGAACCATTTTGTATCTTATTCCCGTAAAGGTGAGTCCAGGCGAGCGTGGGCGCGGGGTGGCTCTCAATGTCACATCGCAGCTCCACCGACTCGCCCAAGTAACTTCCGACCATTTTCTGCGCCGCCGTTGCTGTAGGTTTACCTGCCAAACGGAATTACCACACACTTGGAGTTAATATAATATTTCGAATACGCTATTGCTGACCTACAATAGGCCGCACTGAAAATCAGCGCCTTGATATCGCTTTGAAACCATGGTAATAATTCAAATACTTACTGTATCTTATAAATTTAGTTAGCTAGATAAATATTTGGTTGCCGTTTTATTTGATTATATTTGATATTCTTATTTTTACCTGTAATTTCAGTAACAAGGTATGTACATAGAAATTTCTTCACATTTTACGTTATTATTCGGGGTGAAATTGCTCGTTGCAAGTCTAAATGATTTTGAGAATCGATCTGAAATGTAGATACGGTTTTTGTTCCAAATAAAATAACATTTTATCGTGACCTATAGAAAGACTTTAAGACAGGGTTTGTTATAAAGGCCAGGCATGCACTACGAAATTTCGCCGCATGGAATTTTTTTTTGCAGTAATTGTTCCTACTGCAGTTCTGTGGCATAAGGTTTTCAATTATACTGCGCGGACTTGCAGAAAAGTGCTTCTGCCAATGCCTCAGCGGATTCGCTCAACGTGACGTTGCAGCACTGTCTGATCGTGTGACAATAAGATCGTAATACGCGTAGTACCTAATGAAGGAAAGTATACGAGTACATAGTATGTATATAAAACACATAGTAATGAACACAATTGAACACTCATAACCCAGACTAAGCATGATGAGTAGTTTGTTCAACAAGTGAGCAAAGTTATGTTTTGCTGCAAGTGCAGACTTTAAATCACGAACTTGCGAAGTAGTCGATTCTAACATACTTAGGCTACTGAGCGTAGTGAGTGACGAACTGTTTTTTTACGCACTCAAAGCACCCTTTTCGTGCTGGACAGGTGAAAATATTTATCTAAGAAATAAATATCGGCCTCGGCGGGAATTGGAGACGCGGTTCGGCGGTTAGGTTCACTCACCACCACCCCACGGAATGGTCAAATTTGTACTGTGTACAAAATACATTTATACTTTATGGTAGCATACTCATGACACGCAGCAGGATGCGTTTGCTGACGGAAGGTGGGACGCCATTAGTGGCGATGCAGAGATAAGCGCCGTAGTGCTCCCGGCTCGCCGCAGTCACGTTCAGCCATTCGCCGCTCCACTTCGCTACTGGAGAATATTATAGTTCAATCGTTGATTTATCAACTTAAAACATATATATGTACTTATACCTTCATTGTCGTCGTCTTGAGGACAGATGGATGGACGGCTGAACAATTGCTATTAAAACAATCGTTTTTCAGTTGGAAACATAATATCGTCAACACAAACTTTTCAATATTTTACGGCTCTCCTTTCGGAATGGAGTTAGGACATTGTCCACAAAGCTGGCCTTTATGTACCTTCGAGAATATTATTGAGAACATTCCAATATCACCTGCTGATATCTTATTTCTAACGCATAAAACTTCAAAGAAATTTATACATGCTTCTGGATTCAACCCAGATGCCCTCGAGTGAGAGACTTCATTTGATAGCCACCGCTTTTTTATAAATTTTGCTATAACCATCAACATAAAAAGCAGATACCCATCCGACCCTCAAAGTTGAGTGGCGCGGAGTCCTCCCTCCGCCACGTGATGGCCGGTGGGGGCGCCCCGGACGCGGCGCAATGTAGAAACACGCTATCTCCCTCGCGCACCTCCACCTCGCCACTGCTCCCAGAATCCACTATATCTGGAGGGACTGATAAAAAACCTAAATTTTAACACTGGCCGCTCATGCATCTGAACTGACTGAACGTGGCGTAAAGAAACCTATCCCTCGTGATGAGACTTCGGTCCAGTGCTAGGATGCAATGGACTCATTCTGCGAACATGTCATTGGATTAAAACCAGCACCCCCAGCACGAAAAGAAAAGATTTTATTCGTGCTGAGTTGCAACCCAACAGTGGCTCACTGTACCTACCTGACGTATCTCCTTAGTCTACTTTTCGGCCTGGAACTGGAGCACCACGTTGCTTCAGAGCTGATTGGTGGAGTCCTAGTCAGTGGGGTGCTATATCATTTTAAGAGTAACCTTTACGAGTAGGTATTTTAATTTTTGCTGTACTTGCATTACAAAGTTTAATATAAAGTTTTCAGTAATTTAATTTTAACAAATGAATATTGGGTTGTAGCATACAATGGAGCGAACCGAGCAATCCATGATGTTTATCAACGTGGCTCTGTCAGACACCTGTCTGCCAGAGCCACGGCTTAAGCACTCCAAGTCTAGGTTAGTATTTAATTCACTGTCAAATATTGTAGATTAGCACGTTTAATAAATGAAATGAACAACTCATATCGAACCACATATGCTTTGAAATTTGGTCGACTTGGTTCTCACTCATACATTATTTACTTGGAAATCTTACCGAACAATCGTTAGTAAAACCATAGAAGAAAGGAAAACTTACCAAACACTTGCAGATAATGTGTTTGTGTGATCATAGGCTCCGTGTTTATCTGACACATATATTGTCCGGCGTCCGACGGCCGCGCGTCTCGGATGGTCAATGACCACGCCTGCGGCTCAGCCCGGGTCACTCCCACGCGATGGTTCTTGGTGATGACCAGCGACCCTATCGTTAAGATAGTTTGGGTATCGACTCGTAACCACGCAACCTGGGAAACCATTTTGTGTTAGTTTGACTGAACCCACTAAAGCTGCTAAACAACTAACATTATTGAAGAGTGCCATCGAAAGAGTCAGAACCTTAGGCTTAAACGCGTCTGACAAAACCATAAGAATTAATTAGTTCCTAGTAGGTAACACATGTTTATACTCACACAAGATTTACATACATATACATACACTCTTACTTCAAACTTTATAACATCATCCGTTCCGAAACGGGCATTCAAAATTAAGTGTGAATTCAAAAATGTCATGTCTACCTATGCCATTAATCGTTGTCTATATCCAGCCTAGGTGCCCATTCAGGTTAAGATTAACATCAAAATGCATTGTCCTTGAAACAGCAATATCAGGATGTCAAACTTCGTAGAAGAGAAACTGGTTCAAATTCAGGTTGCAAGATTTGACCTCAGCTAACTTACGAATTAGCTAAACATCCTAGGCTAAGTAGTTGCAGGGCTACTACCAAAGTATACTAAGATTCAAAGGCATACGTATTAGCACGGACTACACAGTATAGCTTATACTCTATGGTATGAGATTAAAAAGTTCAAGTTGTTTTCATATTTGTTATATCCATAAGATTTTTTCTTATTTTGTTTTTACGATATTACCTAAGTCATAGTCATTATGAAGGTCTTAGTTCTGCTAAAACAGAAAAATTCCTGCATATTTGTAGTGCATAGCGACCACACGATACGATATTATTTAGAATACCTACATATATAATAATATGCACCTATCTTTGCATGAGCTTATTATTATTATGATAGCGTTCCAACTAAAAGGGATATCGTGTTATGAATGTTATCATTATTACAGAGCACATCGTTATAGCCTAGATTTATACCTATATCAAAATAGATATTACAAGATGTAAGTACAGATGGAAAATTACTTGTTAATCTTTATTGTTTTGATGGTGTATGGTTTGGGCATTGGGCAGTTAATCTAAACATTATGGTCACTGTGATTATTTAAGTAGGTATTATATGAATAATAATAATATAGAAATTGAATTTGAAAAATAGACACTGTCTATTTCACTCAGGCGACTAATCTAATGAGTTGTAAGGTCTTTCTTTACCACTCGTATTCGCCCGGTAAGTCAGTGTTATACTCGTATATGTTTACAGTGTTTTAGTTTTATTTCGTCTGTTCGTATGCCTGCATATACGTTACAAAATTCACATTCAAAACAGAATCGTGTACGAATATTTAAAGTCGTATAGGTGAAATTATAAATGGCTCTCTTTGCCCGCTACGTCTGCGGCAAAAACATTTAGTTTTCTGTCAGAAAAATATTGATGGTTTTTGACTAATTATTTGAAAGTTATCCTCATAATAAAAGGATGAGAGATCTTTTAATGATGTCGCGGGCAAAATTTTAAACACGCTCTATATAAATAGACACATTTACCTTATTCACGGTAACCGCGCGATTAAGCAATTACATCTCATGTCTGTAATAGCTTTATGTCATTAACAGTCGCTGTCGCTTCGGTGAGTAGCCATACCATCATACGCCTTGCTCGCGGATTGTTGTAAAGTAGATTAATACTAACCTTAAAACAATGGATTTCTGCAAAGTACGCTTGATACAATTAACTATAGCGCAATTTCTTTAAAACAATTACTACTCGGTAGAAATGGTACTATACCCTGAATGAGCTCTTTATAGACCCAATATCGGTTCCATAGCTATAGGCTCCACCACATAACAAGTAACAATTTTGTTACATACTACATGCCTCCTCACTATTAACAGGCCTTCAGTTCTGAATGGAAAGACATTATGCTGGGAAATGAATTATAGGGACTATTAGTCTCACTAATGGAGAACCTAAGTAGATGCCATCTTCGTAGCCGAGCTCCACGTCACACGTCTGCCTAGACCGCAGGTGTGCCAATCGCTGGCTATTCTGTTCCTAATTAATCTCTTTCTAATAGTAGATTGTTCGGTATTTTGTGTTGTTATACTTCAATCTTGTACCTATACTTTATCGTGATTATTTTCCTTATGATGTAAATGAAAGCAAAAGGCAGCTTCATTATCTTACGAAAGCCACGAATATTGGAGATAAGAACAGATGAGACGTGTCATTTTACTGAAAGATATTACTAATGACACCATTGTGTGAGTGAGTTATTGAAAACAAAAATGAGTTCTCAAAGTAAGATACATGAAACAGTACAGCGGCTCTAGACAAAAATCTTTTCTGTAAGCGTTAACGACAGGACCCACAGTAGGCGGCAACGGATGTGTGGTTCTGCAAGCTCGTTTGCTATATTACGTCCATAAAAAAGACCTTAGATGATTACTGCAATTTAACTTCTAAATCCATATATACAACCTACTAAAGATACTATTTATAAATGTTGCCTATACATATAAAACTGTACTATTTAAGTATTCATTAATATTTACACGTGATTATGACGGGAAAATTCAAATTTTCTCAATTTAATAGTTTAACAACGCCGTTGTAATTGGCTCTTAACGTAAAAGCATAGATTGCACCTAGAATTATGTTAAGATACCGTCTCGCTAATTAAGTGACGGTGCCTTCGTAAACGTGAGGAACCGCAGGTACATTTTACCTTTAATTAACTATCTATATCCTCGTTGCTCTAGTGGTCGTAACTGCGACTGCCAACCTAGAGGACTTAGTTCGATCCACGGATTTTCTAACTTGTAATGCCAGGTAGCAGTTCGGAGTCTGGATTTGTGCCCGGTGTATGGTAACAGGAACACCACTACATGAGACCTCGATATAACCGGTAAGAATGGGTGTATCTATACACACCCCAGACTACCCCTTCGGGGAAATACAGGCGTAATGTTATGTTATTTTTATTAGCATACGAAATGTAAACATTTGTATTTCTTTTATTGAACATAGGAACCTCACTACTAGGTAGGACTAATGAGTAGGTACCTACTATAGATACGTAACCTAACGTCATTGAACGATAGAAATGCTTGGTGCGATATGTATCTCCAGCTCCACTTGTTCAATAATAATGTAATGTGATCAAATTATAAAAATTGTAAATTTTGAAAAGAATGACTACCGAGTTTCTTGCAGTGTTCTTCTCGGTAGCATCAACTTTGTGAACCGGCGGTAGATAAAAAATGTGATGACGTTCACAAAATACCATATAATGAAAAATACGAATCTGAATCTTCAGATTCAGATTCGTATTCGTATAGATTTTAATGATTCATCATTAAAATGTTCCAAAATATAGTAAGATAGTAAATCTATAGAAGAGTTATACCCTTAGGTCCAAAGACTAAGCTTTATTGTCCAGTCATTCATCTGTGGCTAATGATTGATATCATTAAAAAAAAAAATGTTTCTTCCTAGTGCACTCACCTTATAATTCTGCAGATTTTCAACTTTGCACGTCAATGCGGCATCCCTTCCGACGACCACTGTCGTGTTAGTTCTTATACCTATTAGTTTTGGCTCATCTGCAAAAAATAGCCACATGAACCTATGCCTACTGAATGCCTATGCAGGAGATAGTAGTAGTGATATTAGTAGCATGTTCTTTTGTTAAACAAGTCTAAACACGTAAGTTTAAGAATTGTCCAAAATATGACAATAAGTGTCAAGTAGAAAAAGTCTACAATCTGCGAGCTATTCTGGCGTGCGCTGCCAAAACCGCTAACATATGTAATGGTCCAAGAGCTGGCATCAATTTTTCGGTAGGTGGGGTTTAGTAGGAGAGGCGTTGGACAAGTTTTCAGCTTGCCATTTGAGGCAATATGTAATTTTTATAAGTTGTAGTCCAATGTTTACAGATTATTAAAAAAAAATTGGATTTTTTTTTTAAATTTATATAGGTTTTGATTTTGTCCCGCAGGTCTGCAGTTCCGTGTTGGGGTATAGTAGGAGAGGCGTTGGACAAGTTTTCAGCTTGCCTCAAATACCTACCGA
>DWTT01000855.1:0-13465 GCA_018250895.1 Carterocephalus mandan
AGAAAAGTCATTGGTGCGTGCCGCTTGGGTTTGAACCCGGACCGCTCGAGTGAGAGGCGAGTTCGATAGCCACTGAGTCCAAAGTGGGACTACTAGTCTGGGGGTACTAGAAAGCATGTGGGTGGGTGGTACGAGAGTCACTGCCCGCTGAACACGTGCGACCACGGTGGTACGTGCTCGGTATCGCGGTAAACATCTCATCAATAAACTGCCTTAAGACATCCGCGTTCTTTTACATTTACTCCTTACAAGTATCGAGTACCCTCAACGAACAAGTAGACCAGTCATCTGAAGTGCTCCTCTAAATTTTGTTGCATTATATATTATATACTAGTGGACGCCCGCAGCCTCGCTCGCGTCGTATTAGACATAACAATAATTTCGTTTACACCTATTAATATTATATAGCCTATGTCACGCAGTAAAGATTCAGCTTTCTAATGGTGAAAGAATTTTTGAAATCAGTCCAGTAGTTTTTGTGTGAAAACATTACAAACAAATCTTTCCTCTTTATAATATTAGTATAGATAATGTACACATTTCGGAGAAGCACTATAATGCAACCCATTTGGAGACACACCAGAGAGCTTATCTAGATAGCCATCTGATTAGAACTGTAGGCATTGCTATGACCCTGTTCTCTGTTTACTACCTGTTTCGTTCCAAATATTTTGGCGGCCCACCATTAACACGTAACTGCTTACTTTCACTTGCCCCGTGCAAGTGCTGTACAGCTACTCAATACGACAAATAAAAACTGGCCTGCTCAGTCATTCGGCATCTACTGTGATTCGACGGCCCTGTATTGGTAGCGAGACAGAATTCTTAACCTCTTGTTTAGGTCGGTGAACGAATGATGGATTTAGTTAGTTATATTATTATAAACATCACTTTTTTACAATAAAAAAGCGATGTTCATAAAATACTAGCTGACCCCGCAAACGTTGTTCTGCCATATGACATGTCAAAGTGACGCGACGCTTCACGTCAATGAACGACGGTTATAAACATAAATACTTACTAAAATTATTAACTAAAGTATTTAAAAAACATTTTCCATTGGACCAAATTGTGAATCTAAACCATTCTCGAATCCCCTTGAACACACACAAAAAATTTCATCACCATCTATCCAGCCGTTTAGGAGTTCACTGTCATACACACGTACACAAGAAATATATACATATATTAAGATATTATGTGTGATATGAAGTGCCCGGGTCGGGCAAAAGATCATTGAGGTTTTGTAATTTGAAATTTTCAGGAGTCTGTATTTGTGCCCGATGTATATAATACACCAGCTAAGCATCCACATAGGCCCTAAACATAACTGTTGAAAACTGGTGGTACACATATGTCTACTTCCTACTCTTTAGTGGAAATGGAAATCATAATAGTCTGTTATGTAAATATCCAAATATTCTATATTTATACAAAAGAAAAATGTTGTTGAATTTTATACTCACCCACAAAATCATTCATAGATATCAGTATGTGTAGGGTACGACAGTTATATTTGCACAGTTTGCATCCATAATATTTAAGTGTGAAGATCGGACAATTGAATGTTCTAACGATGCTAATGAAACAAGTTTAAATGCTTTAAAATTCAAGTCCGTTTATAGTACAAAATGATTTTTAAAAACACAGTGCAATGAGACAAGGGCACTATTTTTGAATCTCAATTGTTTACGAAAATCGCCGTAGCTTCTACGAATTTTTGTTGTCATCAACCTCTTCCCGCTATCGCAATACTCGCCAAGGTCTGAAGTTCCATCCACACCGCATTGACTTCATGTCATCGACCACCGTCTGCTTCTCGCGGTCCTTCTTTTGGCGAACGAGTCACCTGTGGAATGGGCTTCCAGTCGAGGTATTTCCTTTTAGCTACAACATAAACTTAGGAGTCCTTACCACTCGAATTCTGATTTCGCCTGGCGATAAATTGGCGGCAGTAATTGTTTTTTATTTTTATGGATACAAGATAGCAAACGAACCCGCAGCACCACCCATCCGCTGCCGCCCATGACAACTGTGACTGACTTTGAACAAGACTCAATTAGGGACTGGGATGGTTAGCAGCTTTACAAACACCAAGTGTCTAAGAATTATTTCTCAAACACATTTATAAGGTGCATCTTCTGTACCGATTAAAAATATGAATGTTGCACCGGCACTTAAAATTAGCATGTAAATTAGCATTTTACGTAATGGTTATAAGAGTTACATACAAACGTGAAAGTGTAAGTATGACCTTATTAAAACTCGTTATATCGTATAAAAACATCGGTAAATCAAAAATTATATAACAATACGCAAAGGTAAACAAACAATTTTATACCCAATAAAAATTTTACATTTTGTGGCTTGGACAACGCTACAAATTGTAAAAATGTTTCCGTCTACCCTTTCGGAGAAATACAGGCATTAAGTTATTAATAAGGCGTTCGCCTTATTAATATCTGTAGTGTCTGATTAATAATTGTGAACCCAAATTTCTATTATATAGTACGTAGGTAGGTATACCTCATAGCATTATACCATTATTTTACCTTTAAAAATTTCCTTTGAGTTATAAGCACATAATTGTCTCTTAAAGATTGACTGTGAAAGGCGTTGTGGAAATTCAATACAAAGTAAAAAAACTTACAATCAAAAGACCATAAAATAATCTGTCTGGTATGGTAATATAAAACATGATGTAACGTTATGTATGACATAAACGTTAATATCCCATTTTAATATCCGCTAATTAATGATACACTTGCAAACAAGTTGGCTGGTGTCTGTGGTATTTGGTTGTTATTACATAACCACAGCGGAACAAATCTCCGTTTTTCTTGACTTGTCTCGTTTAGTAAATAATCTTGACACTACCTACTTTTTATTGAAATTACCTAATAGAATATAAGTAGAAATTACTTTTTTAAATTAAAACCTACGACAAAAAGATACAAAAAGATTGTTTACTACAACAATTTGGGTTCGATATTTATATCGGACGTATCGTTTGTGTAGTCGTTTGTGTGTCGTTGTGTAGGTCATGAATGTGAGGCTGTGATGTTTTTTACGTGTATTATGTCTATTCTGTGACAGAGGCACACAGAGGTATCTACCGCTTTGTGATGTTTCCCGCGTTGCGGCGTCCGCATCGTCGATTTCGATTTTGGCGTCATTTGTGCGTCCTGCCTAATTCTGAATAGTGTTACATAAATATTCTTAATTAATCGTTTTTTTTCAAATAACTTCTAAACACAATGTACCAAAATAGGAACATTTTCAAAGCTCTACCAAATACTTTTAATAAAGTATAGTATAAAACTTTGTTTTTGTATGATGGATTTGTTTTTATAGACCTTATCAATTTTACCTACCATCACTAGAATAGAATAGAAAAACTTTATACTTATTAATATTATGATGAACTACTGGATTTCTATGAGAGACTTCACAAATTTCGTTCGACTGTTAGCGTGCAAGAGCCCTAAGTTGCAGTCAAGGCGTCCGGTGCGCCCGGTCCGGTATGTCGAAGACAGGACCCGCCTTTGCTTTCGCGGGCGGCGAAAGCAGGACGTGATGTGTATGCGCGCGGCGCAACGCGAATCGCGTTTTAACTACGTTTCTAAAGCACCGGTCGCACCCCGCGTCTATAGCTTTTATTACTACATAATTACCTACTAGCTGACCCCGCAAACGTTGTTCTGCCATATGAAATGTCAAAGTGACATTTCATGGTAATGAACGACGGTTAAAAATAAAAATGCTAATATAGTGTTTAAAAAACATTTCCAGTGGACCAAATTGTGAATCTAAACCATTCTCGAATCCCCTTGAACAAACACAAAAAATTTCATCAACATCTATCCAGCCGTTTAGGAGGAGTTCACTGTCATACACACGTACTATATATTAAGATTAAGATCTAGCTACAATCCCACTGTTGGGCACGGGTCTCCCTACGGACACAGCTGCGGAAGGTCTGAAGCATACTCTACCACGCTGCCCCAATGCGGATTCGTGGAGGGGTTAGGGGCCAAGCCAGTCTCGAATATTCTCAAGCTACCACGGAACGATTGCAGCTTAGTTTTTTTAGAAGACGCAAGGAACATAGGAGTGCGTGTAGTACTTACTACTCCTTCAGAGAAATGCAAAAGTTATGTTTGTGTGTTATAAATCATGTCACATAGTCATTTCTGTCATTTCTGTGCAGATTTATGCTATGACCCCGGCTCTCAACAGAAGGGCAAACGTGACCTAGCGAATAAAAAAACTGATGACGCACGTGTCATGGGAATTTAATTTCAATAGTTATCGTGAATATTTGAATATCATTGAATTATACAACGGTATTGGATTAGTGAACAATCAGCATAAATTACTCACATTTAAAACAAACAAAAAATTATAAACAAAAACTTTAATTATTAATTTTTGCGACCTGCTTTAAAATTAGGCAGTCAATGCAAATTATCTAAGCCACTCAAAGTGTGTGTGTGACCTTTTGAAGGGAAAATGTTTAGCCAACTTCGAGAAATTACCTCGCTATTCACAGTAACGCCAATGGAATGTGTGTTAAAGTTAGTAATAATATTAAATTAATTATAATATTGTAATTAATATTAAATCATTAATATTTGTAATATTTTTAAGACAAAAGTAAGATAAGAATTTCTATACTGTTTCTAGATCACGAAATTAAATAGGCGTCTCACATTCTTTTGACTAACTTACTTTACTTTGAATGTTAATTTAATTTATAAGTACCTGATTAAGTTACCTAATAATATTATACAATATTTGCATGCTAATGTATTTAGTTAGCTGAATACAAATGACTGTAACCATCATTATTTTAAGACCTCTTGATGTATGTATGCAAAGCAAATAAAAACACTTGAATTGAATTGAAGGAGGAGGTTCTATGTTAGACTGTTTGCATGTTTTAATGAACGAGTCAGTAATGTCAAATAATAGTCCTCAATGGTAGCATAATAACACATCCGCGATATATTTAGAACGAGGCTCTCTTGAGTGTCGGCCAGGGTCTGTCACTGATGTCACGGGTGGCACTGGATAGGTGGATCTGCATGCTCGCTATTCTCTTGTCTCCATAAAAAACCACGTCACTCATTGACCATCATCCCCCGCTCAACAGCGTGGATGATGCCAAATGGGTTTTGTACCGCCGGAGCAATTTCCCGGGTAATGGGACTTCCCAAAACCTGAATTCCCTGAAGAATGGCGACAACATTGCTGCGAAAGAAGTAGAGTTCATACTATACGAAGCACGTCTGTACTGAAGTAGTAAGTCTTTCAAAAGCTTACCTACACAGCCGATTTAATGGCGAGCTTTCTATCGGGCCGGGGAAGTCATAAAAGAAAAACTTAAGCGCTAACGCCTGATAATGTACGTGAGAAGTGACGACAGATGCCTCGCTTTAACTTAGAAAGTCTTAGCCCTCCTGTCTGTTGAAAGAGGAGCTATCGTTAACTATAATACGTTTATATGGTAGTTAGCATCTACTTAACCACGAGATGTAAATCTTCGAGTTGTAAAAACGCCCGTAGCTTCGTGTGTAATTAAATATAACATTAGTTTCGTTAAAACCTAGTTGCTATCATCCTCGAAGACAATACCGCTATGTTTCGTTTACAGACAATAAATTTGAAAAAAATATTTTCGGAACCCTGTATAGATTATCATCTTATCATCCCCTGATAGTTTTTTTCAAGATTTATTCAATTTACAGACGCGGACTCGTTAGTACATACCACAGAACAGATAAAGGAGGTTATCTGTTCTGTGGTACGTACTATAGATTTCATAGTAACGTAACAAGAACAAAATTGAAACACTTTTTGGGTACAAAGACATAACTTAATAATGGGCACAACGACACAACATATTTAGTTAAGATTTTCAGGCTCCTGCGGGAAGAAAATTCCTATTTTAAAAATATATCTTCATATTATTGTAATTCTTGTAAATATTTAATTTGAAAGAAATTTGGAAAATACCTAAGTAATTTAGGTAATGATCTATAATTCCTTTGCACTGATGAAACAATCGATTACGAACATAAGTAGCTATAAGACATTTTTTAAAAGTAGATTACGGTTCAATTTCAGAGCATTAGAATTTATATTCTAAATCTGAATATTGTTGTAATCATATTCGACGACGACGAAAAGAAACGACGAAATCCAACTCACAACAAACGATGACGACGGATGGATCTCGATGAAACGAATGAAAGTTGAAAAAAATTAGATTCATAAACAGGATCACCGACTACCACCGATCTACGTAGAAAGTATAACACATAAAACGACAAAAATGATATATTGTAACATTCGTCAGACATATTGACTGCTGAACGATCGCATATTACTCATGTGCGACGAGCGCCCATAAGGCTTCCCGTAAACGACCAACTTTTTAATTGATTTTATAACCAACTATTACTCTGATTTTCCTTTTGCGGGATTTGGCCGTAATGCAGTTGTAAGTCGACATTTACGTTCTTTGTCTTAGATTTTTAACTATTATGTTCGGTTTACACAATTCCAGTCCATCGATAGAATCCAGCGCTCAGCTGAGCCCATGCAGCGCTACAAATGAAATAATAAGCAATCCGTACCTAGTATCTGAACTGACAATCTACTTTTGAATCCTGCGCTAGCATTTTAGCGCAGGATTATTATAATATAAATTTTTTTTTTTCTCGAACTCGACACTATCGCCAGTCCGGTTCATTCCAGTCTAGCGCTACTGGGTTACTGGGCTGGAATAATATAAACTGGGCATTAACTTTGACTTGTTCCGTTTAGTCCCAAAATCGGTTGAAAAGTAGGTAGTGTGGGGGAAGCCTAAAGTGAAAATAAAACAGACATATCAATTAGAACGATCACCGCTCGATCGACCAACGCTCCGGCTCTTGTCTTTAACTGCCTACTGAAAGAGGGAGTGTTTAATGCGTTCGAAGCTTTTGTCCATTTTTACGTGATTAAATTTATCTTCACGTATATGTAAATCTAACACACGTGTGTGTAAAAAAACATAAATACAAATGATTATTTGTTAATGTCTACTACATCACAATATTTGGTAATTTTTTTTAAAACCTCTACAAACATTACGCGGTCGAAACACTCGCTTGCGTGCGTACTTGTTATTCCATGTGTAAGCATTTATGGGAGTAGTTGTCACCATATATTTGCTTGTCACAAGGTGTGCAGGAAAGTCGAAATGAAAGTGACACTTGGCTCAACACGTAGAAATGCTGAGATCTACATTTTAAACTAAGTTTTATAGCATTGAGTAATGCGTCTTGTTGCATGAGGAAACAGAGTAGTGGTGATTCGCTTTTTGTAAAGGTGGTATAGAGCCTACTAAGAATCTTTGGGGGTTGTAAAAAATATAGGTTTTTTGGAAACTTCCTGAATATTATGTCCACGGACTAGAAAGAAGCATAATAATAACTATAAAAACACCAGTCTGTCCAGATTAAACAGCAGTTGATTTCTTTTAATGTATTTTCCGACCAAGTTTCTACATCGACAGTCAGAAAAAAATATGCGTTGGAGAAATATCACACCTTTTCACCAATTTTTCCACTTACGTCATGCAACGTCAGTGCGTCAGGTGACGTAATTGCATCAGGTGACGTAAAATATGATGTTGGTCGGTGCCATAGAAATTGGAATTTCGCCAATTTCTTTGGTCGGCGCCTTCAAAGGCATGCCTTGGTGAAAGTGAGAGCGTAAATAAATCTGCCACAGCTGACCTCTCTGGTAAGGGCCCAATCAAACCACCATCGTTGATGAACAAACTGACGTCGTACACCACCTGATGGTATGATATGAAGTCACCGCCGCCTATGAACATAAGCAACACCTTTGTGTATGATTATCTGCTACTATTACTACTAGCTTAACTGCAGAATTCTAGAATCCTACCTGGCGGAATTCATACGCCGTACAAGAGTACAAGAGTATTAAATACTTCCTCATCAAAGTAACTGGCTAAATAACTATCAAAACCATAAAAAATTCACACAAGTTTCGATAAAGGAACATTTTTCAGTAGTACGCAAATCACATTATGCGACAGTAAACGAATGACAATGAAAATTAATACTAAATGAGCTCAATATGGCAGTATTGTGTGTTGTAATTTTACAGTTTTTTAGGATTTATAGGCTACAAGCTTGCCGTCGATAAGGTATGAATGTTCAGTGATTTATTGATCCAAAACCAATCCGAATTCATAGACTATTCATTAATAAAGAAAGGAATTATTACATCGCTTGAACACAAAAATCCCCAGCGCATTACAAGTTACATAATTCGATGAGCTTCGCGGTATCGCTTTAAATATTCCGTAAGATTTATATAATGTTATCAACAACAATACTTTATCTTTTGTGTTCGCATATTTTGAGTTTAACGATCTTATCTAGCGTCTAAGTTATGTTTTGTTTTGACTGAATGAAGACATGAAGACATAATAAATTATTAGTCATTTGATGATTCAACACCAATTTCTTTAAATGAATCAACGATGTGAAAGGACCTCTTACTTATTAAAATTCACGACATCCAAGCCGAATCGGCATTGTTTACTCGCGAACGTGCATGCTAATGGGAAGTTATGCATTAGATCTCGGAGAATGTTGAGGGAATAATATGTAGCTTGCATAATTTCGTGCATACCAGAAGTGGTCGTTGAAATAGGTAGGGGTCGGTGACCTCTAATGATTGTTATTATCGGCGGCAGCTTGGACTGCTTTCGAGCAAGTCTCGTCGGACTCGTTTCAGATGTAATGATAATGAATGTTACTTCGTATACGCGGGGTGGTTTAGTGTATTGTTTAAATGAGCACCTGTTATTTGTTTTTATTGATACGTAAACAGTGTCGCGTACCTGTTCGTCCACATTCGGAGCGTCGGCGCGTGTACCGCTATCGACCTCGATGCCGCGCCCGCTGCGCCGCGCCGGCCGCACGGGACACACCGTCCTCGCATTCCCGGGCACGTGGACTGCGAACTGCTGGGGCTGCTCGAACATCTTGCAGTCCACCTCGTCGACGCGAGGGTCGCTCGCTGCGGGGCTCGCGTCGAACGTAATGTCAGTCTCGTTCGACGCATCATTCGACACGTGACCCGAGTCGTCGCTGCAGTCCGAGTGGGCATCCGATATCTTCTCCTCGACATTCTTATGCAACTGGAGCTTGTCTGCCACCTGTGTGCATATTCTAGTGTCGTCGCGCGACTCCACGCACTTGACCTGCCGGCCGACGAGTGTGCTCAGGTGGTTGTGAAACGTCGTGTTCGCCACGCACAGCTCCTTGTGCACCGGAGGGATCACTTTGCAGTTCACGAATTGGGCTTGCTCCATTTTCGATTCCATTGCCGTCTTGCACTCGAGTTTTTTAACGATGTACTTGACAGGTGACAGCGTGGAATCGATTTCTTCCGGTTCGTTTTCATTTCGTTTGCATTCCGGCGGTGGCACGACAAGGTCTCTTTTGTTGTTGTTTTTTCTCTGTTGTAGCTTCGCGCGGACCGCGTTTATTTCATCCGAGTAATCCCTCATTGACGATTTCGGCGACGAAGAGGACGCTCCCTTTTTATCAAGTGAATCTTTCTTCGTTTTATCGCTCTGCCGCTTTGCGTCAGACTTGAGGTTGAGCTGCGATTTTTGTTTTGTTTGTTTGGTAAAATCAGTCTTGTCGGTGGTTTTTCGTGAGACTGTTGGCTTTTTTTTCTGAGCACACTCTCTGGCCTGGTCTACGTTATTTAGATCAACCGGAGTGGGAGAAAAGAGCGCTCTAGTACTACTGAACTTGTTTTGCGACATTTGACTCCTGATCACCGGGATCTTGCTGGGAGAGCCCGCGATAGAAGTGGAAGACTTGGTCCTTTCCAAATTAGATGTAATGAACGATTCATTTCCTATCTCCCACACACTCTTTGCTTTCTGCATTTGAGATTTAGGGTGCTCTTTGATTTCGTAAGACGATTTTGCACTGTTCGTGGATGTTTTCAATTTTATTTTCTTGGGTTCATTTGAGTTTTTGTCCCCTTTTTTCGCGACAGTTTTCGTCTTTGATATAACAGGTACGGGTGTCGACGGTGGATTAGATAAAGTCTTTTTTAGAATCCTTGTTTTAACGTCAAGTTTTTTCAAATCTTCTGTTTTTATACAGTTACTGCGTGGAGTATTTTTTGACGATATCTTATAAGTAGCATACTTATCTGGATTCATCTTTTCGTCAGGTACATCGGTCAAAGGTTTTAAAGGGCTCGTCAGCTCCTTACCCTTCATATCGTCAAGATTCCACAGACTTGTAGTTTTATCTATAGAATTATTTCGCTTCACCGTATTCCGTGTCTTTCTATCACTTTCGGGATCGGAATTGGTTTTCTTTAATATACACCGAGACTCTATAATACTACAAGTCTTAGATTTTTGCAGCTTAGGTACAATAAAATTTTTGCACGTAAAGTTCACATCGGGTGTCAAAGAAGTGGAACTCGATGTGAATTCCGACAGTATTTTATCGAATGATTCTAAAGCCCTGTTCAACTTCGACTCAGCCGCAATTTCACTTTCCGATTTACCGTCAGATTGTTTGCCGAATATCGTAATATTCTCGTATATTGAACAGTACCCTTTAGACTCGTCAAGCAATGAGTCCTTTTCTGGTTCGGCCGTAACCGCGCTCGCAATGTTTATATTCTCGTACACGTGGTGCCGGTCCGAACTGTCGTCGACAACGTTAGCCTTGGTCGTTAACTTTTGCACACTATCACTGTTTACTTTCGCGGGATCACTGATCTTCTTTTCCAAGCAGGCGGCGATCGCGGTGACTTTGCCGCGAGTTTCGGGCGAGCTTTCGGCGCGAACTGAGAAGGTCCTGTAGAACTTCTGTATGGCGCCCTGTGCGGGGGTTGCGGGTTGCTTCTCGGTCGGCTTCTGTCCGCCGAATATGTTGAATACTTTCACTGCGGGCATATCGCGGGCCCGGCGCGCGGGCGGTCGCGGTCGCGGTAGAGGCGCGCGCGCGTGTCGGCGGGCGGCGTGCGTGTGCGGCCGGCGCGGCGCGCGCGCTATCAGCCCGCGACAATAAGAAAGTCAATGTCACCCCGAGCGCACGGCCTGAAGAATCACCCGCCGCGGTGTTAGTGCGACCTGCAGGTTCGATTACAAATCACCTGCGAGGGACGCGATTATGTAAAACATCGAAAGCAGTGGAATCTTGTTGTGATGGCAGCTCTCGACCAACGCGTTTAATGATTATCGGTAATTTCGATTTCGCGGTGCGTAATAAGGTTTTATGGTGACCCGAAAATTCGCCCGCATTATCTTTAATCAACTACAAGGGCTTGCGTAAATGAAAGTAGACATGTTTCATAATAGATGAGATTATAACAATTATCAACAAGTTCATGTAGTGGAATTAACGAGTCCAAAACAGTTTAATATAACATCGTAGAACACTGGTAGAAGCTTAAAGGTAAAATATATTAAAGACAAATGACAGGGTGCGGTTAGGCACTAACATAAACATTTTAAACAATTTGTGATACGAAAGAAAGCGACACGTTTTCGACTGTATGTATCGATTAATCCAATTCGAGAAACTAATGGTGTTTCTCGGTGACCCAAAAGTGGGAGATGTGTCGTAAATCTGCGTAATAAGGTTACGTAAATATTCGATATTTTACCGAGAAAGATGCTACTTCAACCTAATTTTCAGAACCCGGTTATCCTGAATAGAGCAGCCATGTGCGATGGACTGTCAGTCAACATTCAGGACATTTGATAGCCGACCCGAATGATATTTTGTGGACCGTCTAACGATTCGCTAGGTTAACGCCCGTAACATAATATCCGTAAAAGTTGAATAAAATTATCATAAACATTAAAATAGAAACTAGTATTTTCCGCTTCGCACACATTATTTCTCCTCGCGATTATCGGTACGACGACATTTACTATACATTGCATAAGGCTATAAGACCCCAACTTATCGATAATTTAGAAGAACAGCATTATCAGCACTTGTCTAGTGGTTCGAGACCTAATTCCAGGAATAGGAAAAAATTCTTAGACCGGGAAAGCGTAGTGCCAGCGTTTTTCTATATAAATATCTACTAGAACCTACTACTGTCTACTATGGTCGCCAATAGACATACAAAACTACAAAATAAGCGCCCCCCCGCGGCATTGTAGACTGAGATAAATCACTTACTTGAAATAATATTTTCTGCGCTTGTGTGCGTGCTGTCGATAGTAATTATTAGTAGGTACAGTGAATATAATACAGTCACGGAATCAGCACTTACTCAAACCAGACGTCTGTAATAAAGCGGTGGCGGAGTGGAGAAGAGCTCGTTCATTAGATTAGCCAAGTAATCGTCGCAATTAATGACTCAATGCGCCGACCTCTGGGCGTTGGGCGTATGACCTCACAAGCACATACATATAAAAAAATAGTTGTAAGAACATTCCTATCAACTTTGAAACTATTAATTTGTATTACTATCCACGTAATTTTCACTTAACTTTCAACTGGTGAACAATTTAGTTCTTGAATAAAAATGTCTCTATTCGCCTAATCGATTAAGGGGATTTATGACTTCTCCAAAGTCCACCACCGTCTTAAATGAATAAATTTCATACATCATTTGATGCTCATGCATACTCGATTTGGGCAAAAACTTTCAATTAACAACACCATTCATCAACAAAACTAATGCGTCTCCATAAATCACATTAAATAGTAGGTACCTGGATACTTATCTGAACTCACGAAATGCATTTTACGACCACTATCTCAAAACAAGTCACTTTTGTAAAAGTTGTAAACTGTAAATATATGCACATACACATTTGTGAAAAACGAAATCGCGACCGTCCTCACTAATTACAAAATCACGTACATAATGACGTTATAACATTAAACAATTTGGTTTTCGCCGAGCTGACGCAACATACAATCTCTCGATTTAAGTAAATTGGCGTGTAATGTGATTTTTCGCATCTTTCTTCACAATGTTAATTATTATTTCGTAAGTGTAATTAACATTATTAAATTAAACCTTTATAGATAACTGTTGCAATATGTTGCCACATAACATTGGACCTATTTCATATGGGTGTTGACGAAGGCGAAACCACGTCGACAATTTTGTACGAGTATCGAGTATTGCAAAAATTATATTTATTTGCAGGCGGTATTGCTAAAACTACTCATGAAAATGCGCATTGACAAAATATAAATTAAGGCTTAAGCAATCTGCTAAGCCGGATTAATAAGCAGCATATGAATTACTTAACAAATAAACTTGTAAGTGCATTACGTTCCTATAACAATAATATAATAATAATAAGCCCGCAGGGCAGCTTGTGGCGAGCTGTTGGGGAGTAGCGACCCCACGGACCCGAGTTCCCCGG
>DWTT01000856.1:0-13461 GCA_018250895.1 Carterocephalus mandan
ATACAAGAGGCAGTTTGCCATTTTATACGTTTTATTGAAATATATACATTATATATATGTATATGTAATATAAATATTAGTAAACATATTTTTTTTAAACAAAACTAATTCACCAATTATTATTAAAATCTATAATTTTATATATGCATTATTTTTAAGTACAATTTAAGACATTGTTATAGTTCCATTGATTACTTCAACAAGGAAAAGCTATACTTAGGCTATATCTCAGTCACATGGCTAAACTTGCCCAAAGTACATACCTAATTAAGTAACTTTTTAAAATGGATACAAGAAAGCAAACATGATTGCAGCACCACCCATCCGCTGCCACCCATGACAACTGTGACTGACTTTGGACAAGAATCAGATAGGGACTGGGGTGGTTAGTCCAGTTAGCTGATGGAGTTACTTAGAACATAAGTTGGTCAGTTCATTAGTGGGTATGAGGACTTGGGACTGTAAGCGATAGTTAGTCCTGTTAGTAGGTGATAGGTTTAAACAAGTGTAACCGGAAATCACACCTTTCCAACCGGTGCTTTAAAAACAATAATTACTCACAAAAATTGTACTAGGTACCATGGGCGAACTCTGTATTTAACAAAATAGGTTTGAAATAACCACTAGCACCTAAAACTTACCTTTAAATGGGTCATAAGATCTATGAATTATCGTACTTTGTTTGTGTAACTAGATACAGAACTATGAAACTGACCTTACTAGAGACCGGATTATATGCAACATAAAAAGCTTGTTATATGCATGAAAATATGCATGAAAAATGCTGAAAATATGCATGAAAATTGACAGAATATGCAAAATTAAATAAAATGTTTAGGAACCAAAAAAAAAGGAGAAAAGTAAGTTTTCATTTTTATTTTAATTTAAAATATCCGGAAGCATGGTACGCATCAAATTTCACACAAATAAACAAAAACTAAGCTGAAGAACAATGAACACGCGTCATGTTTTAACAAATAACAATTTATATGCGTAATATAGGTGGGACGGGACGACATTGCAGTAGGCGAGCGCGATGTGTCGTTGTTTTCAATGGTGGAAACAATCGTTAAGCCTTGTCGAAGATCTTCGGGTGGCTTGAGAACATTCGCCACTGGGTTGGCCACTAACCCCTCAACCAATCCGCATTGGAGCAGCGTGGTGGAGTATGCTCTAGACCTCAGAAATGTCTATAGGGGAGACCCGTGCCCAGTAGTGGGACGTCTATCTATGGGTCGCAGCGAGCGCGATGTGACCACATTTTAATGAAGGAATCTACCAAAGACATTGCTAAAATCTACTGAGATCTACTAGGTCGCATTTTAAAATCTACTAATTTGTAGAGTTATATTTGAGCAGTTTTGTGTAGATACAATTTGAATTTTGAATCAAAACACATTTGAATGAACCCTACATTTAATTGATTAAATACAATAGATACAATTTATGATTATGAATAAAAAAAAATGTATTAATTGTCATTGTCATCGAATTTTTCGCGATATTATCACTTTTATCGCATTTCGGAACGCAGGGTGAGTGCATGGCACTCAGAAAAATATTGTAAATGTACCGATAATATGCATCATAACTAGATATTAGGTAAAATATGCAATGATCACCGAGAATAGGCTAAATATGCAAATGCATATGCAATTATGCAAATGCATATAATCCGGTCTCTAATTATTACTAATACACACAAGTGTGATTACTTTTTCATTTGTGTATTATTTATTCTACCAAAACAATTCAGTACAAAGGCAGACGTAATGCTTAAACATTATCTACCAGTAGACCTTTGGGCCAACCAGAGTATTTCAATATCAAAATATAGTCAGCCCTATGAATCGTCAAAAAGTAGGCTATTATTTCTCCTATGGGGTGGAAGTTAACTTACTTGTTTTAATATATATACTGCCAGTATAGTGATAGATTAGATGAGATTTTCAACAATAATGCTTCACTACAATCTTGATTGAGAGTACTGACCAAATAACAATTTAACAGCACTACTCTTTTCTATGCAGCAACATATTGCAAATTGAAATTATTTAGATCTGGTTTTAATTTTCAATAATGCAAGCAAAACCTTTATATGCTTCTGTCCAAATTATTTAAAACCTGATATTTGTTGCTATTGACTATAATAATGGCAAACCATATAAATTCATCAATTTAACTAAGAATCCACTACATATAAATTCTTGAGGATAAATAAAGTGAGAGGAATACAGTAACTCGTAATATTAGTAAAATATAATAAATGTTAATTGTATGGAAAGAAATCGCACTGCCTTGCATCTTTAGTCTTATAAAACAAGTTAAATATGACATATAAAAATATTAATGAAGTTTTACCTTAATTATGAAGAATTGGATTGGTTACCATTGAAATGTTAATTAATCACCATAAAAATATCCCACAAGTTGTACTTGTTCAAGTGTATATTGACTATAGACTACAATAATGTACAGTTACCTGATTAATCTACAAAAACAACACATAAATATGGTTTAACAAGTACTTACGTGTAGCAAGACTTTTCTGGTCATGAACTGACCACAGACCAAAGTGTAACTTCACAGATTTGATCAGGAGAATTTGCAAGGAAATTTTTCCCGCTTAAAATAAGGTCGCGAAAATCAACAACAACATCTTCACCCTCGCTAAGCCGCATAGCATGGTATTCAACACTTTATATTACGTAAATTAATATAAATAAATTACAAAATCCTGATTAACAAAATATTTAAAAAAGGATACGTTTGGGGGCCGCGCTGACTAGGCGCCAGCGGCACCTGATTCCCGTTGCCACTCATGTTCTCGGCCGCATAGGTCTCGTTACACGTACACCACTCGAGGTGGCACGTTAACTAGCCCTAACCGATTATAGGACACATCCGTCACTAACCAGAGTTTTACCGACGTCAACTTGACAAGTAGCACGATTTAATTTAGATTATTATAAATCAACGTTTCTAACAAAAACATTTTACACAACGACGTATACCACGACGAAAACTTTGAAGAAAGTTGTACAGCATCACAGGAAGGAAACCCAGTCACCAGTCACTAAACAAACGACAGTACAAAATGGCGGATGTTAACCAATAAACAAACGGAACTGTCACTGTTTAGGTCGAAATAATATTTAACACATAATTTTAGTCATACATATTGCGCATTTTAATTTCTAATAAATAAGTATTAAAAAAATGTAAAAATATATTCTCCGCAATATGTAATTTATTCAACAAATACTTTTAAAATTCTATCTGTCATTAGATCGTTCACGTTTAAATAGGTAGGTTTACTGAATAACTATATTCTGTCTGTAGTACTGTACTGTACTGACTGACTGGCTGACTTGACTAGTCTAGTAAATAAAGTTAGAGATTTAGTATAGTAGGTAGGTAGCTAGTATTGAGGTGGTAAAATAACGACACGCTGTCAACGCATGCAATTGCAATACCAACACAGATAATATAAGTTTACCAAGGAAACAATAATGCGTGTTAATAGTTCCGATTAAAATTTGTCGGTAAATTTAGCACATGTCATTGATGCCTTACACTACATATAAGTTTAAAAATATTCGCAAGGCGGATTTATTACTTCTATTGCTCTATTCTCCAAGAGGTCCATCAGTCAGACCAAACGGGAGCGATCGTGGGTTATTGCTTGGTGCTTGAGGAGCATTGTTGATAAAAAAATATTGGTAGCCATGCAAGTTGCAAATCTTTTGACTAAAATAAATATTTAGTTTATTTTGACAAAAGAATCCAAGTTCGCGGAAAATGACGAAAGTTTTATCCTAGGGACTCGTTCCACTTCAAGTCGGTTTCTATATGTATTTCTAAGGTAAACTAGTGTTGAAAACCCAGGTTCACATTTATAAATTGTGACAAAAGGCATTATTTACGATGCGTCGATCGATAGCGGGTATTATTTTTAAAACAAGGCGGTAATGTTGCGATCCCGCTAATGGGAAACACTGGATTAGACAGAGACGCAATTCAGTGTGCAACCCTTTCGCTCGCTTTTCCGTTCAGCAAAATTGTATTGGAAAATGGAGTTTATACCAAGGGGATCTTGTTTTAGTCTTGTTTTATTTTAATATCTGGCCAAGACAAGCACGAAACCTACATGGAAAATGCGATAATGCTCTTAACTTAGATGTTTCACTCATTGGGCGGTTTTCCATTACCCGGCCCGGCACCGGTATGGCACCGGCATGGCCGTCCACCGGCACTGGCACCGGGGCTTCCTTTTTTCCACTGCGCTGGTTGTGGGTGCCAATTGCCGGTGAGTAGTACAGTACTGTCACGGACTTCAGCACGACGTCACGTAAAGAAAGTACAAAGCGTTTTACCAGGCTGTTTTTACAAAATGGTATCGTCAAGCCGTGGACTATATTTGTTATAACTTTTACATCTTTTTTATCTTTACACACGACGCCGAAACCGACACAGAGACGTCAAATTTTGGATTCATCCAATATTAAAAGTCAAATACCTAGAAGGAACTTAAGTGATACCTTATTTGAAAACTTGAAAATGGCTCTACCTAGTTTATGGCGCCGGTGCCGGTAAGTGTAAAAGCAAGCCATACATTTTTATACATTTTTGCTTCCCTGGTACCGGCACGGCGACGGCGCTGGTGTCGGTGCCGGTGCCGGGCCGGGTAATGGAAAACCGCTCATTAACTTTAAGCTACTAGACAAAAATATTAAACACGGACTAGGAATAATGAAGAATTTATTTATTTAATCCCTTTGGTGACTGCTTCGATTGCACTCACATACTTCTGAAGAAGTTTCAAATTCATTTATTTCTTCCGTAAAGTATTATACGTAACTAACGTCATTACATTTTTATCTACCGGTTCACAAAGTTGATGCTATTGAGAAGAACACGGCAAGAAACTCGATATTGGTCTTTCATAATCTTTTCATAGTTTGCAATTTAATAATTTAATTCAGGTTCATTATTATTTCACTTAAAGTGGAGCTTCGGAACAAAGGATTATATCGTTTAAGTAGTCATTTATTTTATATAATGCTTTACTAAGTAGTTTCTGTTTAATGTTATATTTAATTGTTTGTGTTAATCCTTCTTATGTAATCCTTCTTCTTCACACCTAAGCGGCAAGCGCCAATGAAGAACACATCGTGAGGAATGCCTGAGAGTTCTTCATAATGTTCTCGAAAGCATGTGAAGGCAGACAATCCGCACTTGGCCAGCGTGGTGGACTAAGGCCTAATCACTCCCATTCTGAGAGGAGACCCGTATTAAACAGTGGGACAAAGAAAGGGTTATTTTGGTGGTGGTTGTTAATCTTTCGTTTTTTTGGTTGAGTTCATGAAGCTCACCACCATCCTATTTGGTGACGCTAAAAAGGTCGACATAGAAAAAAGTCCATACCATACTTAGTCTGTGGTCCATATGAAAAAAAATCTTCAATGTCTGTATCAATCACAGATTAGTAATAGTTAGTAGCTAGGCATCAATCAAGTGTCCATAAATATTCAAATTTCAAATTATTTCAATTGTCAAAGTAGGTAACGGATTCGTGACCTGTGTTCATGACTCGTCATAATTAACAGCTGAAAGTCTCAACCATGTCAAGTAGCTGTGATCACGATATTTCTGCGGATAATAATGTTACCCATGAGTTGTGGCAATATGAAGATACGGTAAGGAAGGACATTATTATATATAATATCAAGAAAGAATGTTTGTTGTTGTCGTTGAATTAAATCAATTTTCTTTACTGAATGAACAGACTCGTTCGCTCTTTCAATATTCTTGGGATACAGGCTCTTGTACCTGAGGAACATTCGACACTGGGTTGGCCACTAACCCTTCCACCAATCCGCATTGGAGCAGCGTGGTGGATGTATTGCTCTAGACCTCCCGCAGCTGTGTCTGTGAGGGAGACCCGTGCCCAGCAGTGGGACGTCCATGGGTCGCAGTGATTCTATAATTCATTAATTATAAGTTGTCTTGTGAAGTGCCATTCACAGGCTGGTGGGCCATTGTTTGACTAGACAAGACCTTTGTTAGAGAAGGGATGGTGGTGGTCATGTAATTATTTATTGCATCTAAACAAAAAAACATCTCTTATAGGTAACTCCCCGTAGCCCTAGTAACCTCAGCACACCCTCTCACAGCAGGAATGTGAGTGGCTTTCAAAGGGATGTTCTAACTCCAACTATGCAAAATCCCAACCAGTCAGTGTATGAGATGTTTGGTGTATCTATGTATAGAAGGGGTATATCACCAATTAGTAGTGTAAATAAATCAAGCCATTTTGATAATGCATCTTACGAAAATATAATGGGAAATGAAACGCCCAGTTCTCTTAGACGGAGAACTTCACGCTCATCACTAAGCAGAAAGGGTAAGTCGATTGAAGTGGGAATTTAGGTTAATAAAAAAAATTATTAAATCTATTTTAATAATTTTTAATTGGACCTAGCTAGAAGTATCACAGTCCTTTAAAAATTATGGTACAAATCAGTGGTTCTGTTAAGGGCATTGAATAATTGTAATTACCTATTCCTTTAAGTTTAATTAAAAAGTTATTGCTATTACATAGGTACTTAAGATAAAGCACTATTTAAATGATGTACCAATTTATTTTTAACAATTATCTAATAAACTGTACCGTGTTCTTTATTATGTGTACACACGTCTTGTAATCTTTGTGATACAACTAATATTTGATTGATTACTTCTGATGCTGAAACTATCAGTTTAGAATTTATAATTTTTTCTTGAATAGTCTTAGTTCAAAGCGACATATTTAACATTATTATAATTAATTTATAACTATAATATTATCATCCATTAATCAAAATAGGTACTAAAGACTATTACATTTATACATTTAGTTCACCCAGGGAACTTCAGGGAAGCACCACCACACTGGTACTTACCTAGTGTCATTTCTACCCTGTAACAAATTGTTTTCAGAACAATTTGTGTTCAGGCTGAAAATGTGTGGTCATGGAAAATTTTAAGGTGGACGGGCAAAACGAAAAATGCTCCCTAACTAAACTCTTTGTAACATATCGCTTTTTCTCACTACGGACTGCGTTATATAAATAATAACTGATAGATTTCGATACATAGTACAGTAGATACAGAATCTGAGATAGCTATCAATCAATTAAATGTTGAGCGGTAGTTATTTATCGATCAAAAATCGAATGATTATTACAGTGTTTTGTCCATTTTATAGGAACTGTGTAATTTTTCGTGATGAAAAGTATCCTTTGTCATTCTTGTAGCCGTGTACTACATTTGATCTATGCATAAAATTACTTCAATATAACATTCAGTTACTTGTACTATTATGTGTTCTGTGGTTGAAGAGAAGAAGGAAAACCATATCAAAAGCAACAACCACACTTTCCCATTTATATATTATAGATACGAATATCGCAGTGGTAATAACAAGAACTCGCGAAAGTGACTATGAGTGCCTACCTTAAGTGTATAGGTTCATACAAGTAATAAAATAATATATGTATTATTATAATGGTGCTTCGATCCGTGTGGCGGAAAAGTTAATATTTTGTTGTTGTTTTAGTTTAAGCTTTTAAGCATAAATAGTGACATTACTTAGTATTTTATTTTAATTACAGTTACCACATCAAGAATTGGTGCTGCTGATATAGTTTTTGCTTTTAAAAATGGTAAATTTGATGATCAAGAAATAAGAAATATTAAAGAAGCGTTACAAACCGCAATAAAATCAATTAAAAGACAAAATTTTGTTATAAGGAAAAAATTACCAATATCAAAATCGATACGTCGAATGAATGGCAAATCGCGTAATAAAACATCACCAGGCTTGGTTGGCCAGGACATCAACCACTGGGATGATACGATGCAAAATATAGATATTTATAATATTAAAGCGGATCCTTTGGTAAAAGATTGTACTGATCATATTAAACAAAATACAGCTAAAAATAAGTTAACCGCAAGCAGTAGCATCATTAATTCTAGAGATAAAGTTCAAAGTAATGAAAAATATACAGACACACAGAATTATGTTTCATCTTCACAAAACATAAATACAAATAACAAATCAGTAATGACCCAGAAAGCTAGATTTGAAAAAAGTTATTTATATAATTCACAAAGGTTTAACAAATCAGCTGGACAGAGTCATTTTAATGATGTGTACCAGAATAACAGTGACAACGCAATATCTTCTATGAAAGACACATTTACCAAAACTTTGCTAGCCCAGTCACATCTTCATCCAATTGTTGAGGAGGATATTATAGCTTGTGTACCAAATGTTCACAACTGGCGCATTGAAAAGGCAAACGATAAACCTATTGAAATGAATATAACAAATGCTCGTAGGAAGACAAACCCATTTAAATGCAATTTTAAGATTATTAGTCCAATTGTTGAGGAGGATAGTATAGCTTGTGTACCAAATAGTCAAAACTGGCGCATTGAAGAGGCAAACGATAAACCTATTAAAATGAATATAACATAATATAAATGCTTGTAGGAAGACAAACCCATATAAATGTAATTTTAAGAAAGTAGAAGAAGAATTAATTAAAGTAATATTAAGTTAGTATTTTATTTTTAAATATTGTTCTATTCAAAATTAAAACCACTATGTGCCCACCTCGTGGGCGGTGTGGGTGACCTATACTTATTTTCCATGTCGTGCCATAAATCGTCGAATGAGTGATCCATTCAGTTCAGTCTGCTAAAGTCATTGTTTGCCTTTAGATGTATATCTATTCTGTGGTCTATATATTTCATCATTTCTGATTTTCTTAATTTCGTTTTTATTTTAAGTAATGTTTTCAACATACAAACTGTGGCTTAGTATTAAAGTTTGCATCATTAGATCCTTCTCCTTTCACTTCCTTAATTAACATCTGATATATTTATGCTTTGGCTATATTGATGTTGTTCAACTTAATTTTTTTTATTTAGTTTAATAACATAAGTACATTGGTGTATATTGCTCAAATATGTAAAAAACCGTTTAAAAAGACTGATCCTCTTTTTCTATTATTTTCAAAGTTAGCTATTAGAGCGGTATGGGAGACGCAGTGAGAAGCTTTCGACACATCAAACCAAATCACAGCTACATTCTTACTTTTTTTATCATTTAATTTGTTACTTACTTTAATTCCTGCTTTTCAACTTCTTCGTCAACTTTCCTTGCAGTAGAAAGTGTTCGTATTTTACTATGTTAAATGGGTTCCAGAATTCAATAAGTAGAAGTAGTAACAATTGCATGCATTTTTCTAGAATTTGTGTAATAATTTATTTTAATAAATAGAATATAATTTAGATAGAATAAATAGAATTAGCTTGATATTTTAAATTATTTACCTTGAATAATTTAATTTTGTCATGTGTTATAAGAATTTGTAAAGTATGAATGCAATTTAAGTACCTAACAAGAGCTATAGTGTAAATTTTTATTATTAGAAGGTTTATTTATACTATTAACATTTAAGAATATAATATATAAATAAGATTGCTATTATTATGTTAATTGGCGAAAATCAAAGATGGATAGCAACGAATGCAGATGTCCTCTAAATAGTAAGGCTAATATGGCAAAGAGTAGTACAAAAACATTATAGATTTTATATTTTGTTACCATTATTTATATTTTGTTTTGAAACATATATCAATAAGAGTAAGATATTATATTTATTTGTATGAAAAATGTTTACGCACCAAATAATTTATTATCAATGTATGTTGTCTTTTTGTCAATCATAAAGTAATGTACTTATAATAGAAACGTGTTTTTATCACTTGTCAATTAAATCTGTTATCACGTTAGTTTAATTAGGTAGGTACTGGTACTGCATTTCTGGCTTTCGGCATAATATGCAGACGATCACGGATATTTTTTCTTATGTGTTCGAAGACGCTGTCATTGTAAAATAAAATATTTGGCTAATACATTTAACATCTCCAATTGTTAGTATTTTAATATTACGAAAATCCTGTTAGCCTGCCCGATACATATATACTGGCCAGAAATAATAAATAAATAAATATCTTGGACATTCTCACACACGGCCATCTGGGGATTCGAACCCAATCACTTGCATTAGAATAAAAGATTATGGCATATATTTTAAACATCATTTTGTTAGAGAGAAAATAAATGAGGGTGTATTGTGTTTGTACCTACTATCGATTTCAGTTGTTGAAAAATAAATGCTTGATGCTTGATTTATTGCAAAATGGTGTTGGCTATGTCCGTCTAAACTCAACATTATCGGGGTTCGCCGTTTCCAGATAATAAAGTTCCGAGATCAGTATGTAATCTCAATTGACGTCCTCAAGAGAATGAGTGACAACCAATAGTAGTAAATTATCTTGGGCGCCTTCGTACTTCGGCAGGCACGCGTCGTTCCCTGTCGTTTTCAATTGTTATACAATCTATGAGTACCTATTGTCAAAGACTTGAGAATATTCGTCACTGGATTCGCCACTCACTCGCTCATCTCTGGCTCTGGAAGAGACTGGCAACACGACGCCCACGGCTTCTAGTTCCGCTAGCTACTTTCCATCAATAATCCTCTATTGATCGAAGGCTAGCTATAATGTAATGAAAGGTAAGGTAGATTTAAAAATAGGTTATACGAAAAAATAAAACAATTTTTTATTTATCACATTCACTGAATAGCTTAACAATGAAAACATACCTACCTATATCATTTTAATTAAAAATAAATTACATACACAGTTGTTCTATTTAAATTTTAAAATCTTATTTTATCACATTTCATTCTTAGATACTTAAATACTATACTAATCTATTGTTAAAGTAGAACCCAAATAGAATGTAGTATTTTCGCCTTTATACAATTTTATTTTAAAATAAATTACATACAGTTGTTTTGTTTAAATTTTAAAATCTTATTTAATCACATTTCATTCTTAGATACTTAAATACTATACTAATCTATTGTTAAAGTAGAACTCAAATAGAATGTAGTATTTTTTCCTTTAAACAAACTAAACTATAAACAAGTGTATAGCGATAATAGCGATGATATTGGATCTTTCAAATCAATCGTCGCTTTTTTAATTTATATGTATACCAGGATTATTTATATCATCAGCTGCATAATAGCCCAGTCAACCACCGACACCACAACCCACTGTTGGGCACGGTAATGGGAGGGATTAGGCTTTAGTCCACCTCGCACATTTTATTTCATAAATCGCACAACAGAAATGTCGTTGGTGCGTACCGCTCAAAAACCGGATCGCTCCAGTAGGAGGCGAGTTCGAAACCCACTGGGCTGCCTGCCATCGCTGAAGCCTTGTCAAAATAGCCGTAAATAAATTAGATTAATATGCATAGAGCTGAATGTTTTTTGGAATTTTACAAATACTCATTACAAATAAAATAAATACATCCCGAAGTCCCCATAGATCTCCTCATATAAATTGTGAAGTGAAAGATCAAATGTCAAATAAAATGTTTTTTTTTTAAAATTCATTTTGCTGGTAAGCTGTAAAATATTGTAGATCTTGAAAATATTTCCAAACAAAAAATAGTTACAAACTCCTGAGAATCACCATTACTGTGATATCGTAACGTGTGAGGTGTCGAGTATTACATAATATTATGATTATTAGATAAGTACCACAGCACCTGGTGAGATTAAAGTGCGGGCCCCGATAGGCATAGTCCACGATCTGTGACGTTTTCTTATAAATATTAGTTTATCTTCAGACGTCTGGGGCGAAGATTAGTATAATTATAATTAAAGGCATTTAAAGGAGGATTGGAGCCTCCCAAATGTTACTCCCACCGCTCTGGAAAGCGTGTGGTTATGTACCTACTAATTACCAAGACCAGTCTTGTTCTAATGTTATTAACTTCATTAAATGAAATATTATTGACATCGATCGACAGGGAGACATGAATCAAGAATAAAAGAAAGAACGAGAGGAAAAGAAAAAGAGCAAACATATAAGTTATAGAGGTATATAGCGATCAGAATAATATCTTCCATAAACTGAACGTAAGTCACATTTTTTATTCAAACTAGTCACAATAGATCGTGGGCTAACCCTATAGAGGGAACAAGTCGTTATGAAATACCAGTGCCAGTGAATAACCAGTGAATAGCCAGTGCTTCACAGTGGCGAGGTGTGCGATATATTAAGGAATTGTGATTCTTAGGGAAAAATATATAAACCATTATTGTAAATTATAACAAAAAAAGACAATTTTTTTGACATTTGATCTTGAATACGATTTTTCAAAACGGCATGGAGAGGAGAATGCTAAACGGGAACGCATGGAAATCTTTGGAACTTTGGAAGAGGCCTTCACCTGCCAGGTGATCAAATCCATAATAATTTAAAATTTTAAGTGAATGATGAATCAAGAGCATGCAATTTTTTTTTATTTTAATTCTGGACACTACTTACTTTAAAAGATTAAATAAAATACAATTAATAAAAAATAACACGACAGACTTCTAAAGCCTGTTTATTTTTACAGCATAAATTCTCAACATAAATTCGAGTGATGCCAGCTCAAGGTATGCCACTGTCCGGTAACATTTGTAACTTCTTATGACATAACGTTTGGGGCGAGTACCATCTATAACTTTAATGTTTCACGGTAAGTAGGACTCCCATCCGTCTTCGGGGCCTTTCCATTTAAGGCCTTTTGGCCCCGAACAACATCGCAGAGGCTTGTTTGAGTGGAGATTGAAAATATCGACTCATTCAGCTCGAAGGCGAGATTATCAATAGGAGATAATTTTATAGATGACCATGGTGAGAAGCTTCCATTGCTGCCGATCTGAAAGAAAATCAGATTTACCATTCATAATCATATCGTAGGTACAGCAGAGATTCAATTCACAACTTTATATAATTAACCTTTCTTATTTAAGCAGCTGCATTCTATACGTCCCACTGTCAAATCTGCGAGAGGTCTAGACTAGAGCACACTCCACCACGCTGCTCCAATCCACTGGTGGAGGGGTTTGTGGCCAACCCAGTGTCGAATGTTCTCAACACACCCGTCTTCGACAAGGCTTAGCGACTGTTTCCACCATTAAAAACAACCGGCACGGACGGCTTACGAGTTTTGCCACTAGCGTAGCGTTTATCCATCTACGAACCGCGCCCGTCGATGCTTAACTCTGACCGCATTGAAACGACGCGAGCCAGGGCTATGGACGCTACAAATACTAATATATACGTGAACCAAAAACTGTGTAGGTACCAATTATACCAAAATTACTTGTGTAAAGGTGTGAGTTTTTGGTCAATGTCAAACCGTAGGGTATTGATCAATTAATATGACCATGCATTTTTTTTTGTCGTAGGTTTTATATCACAACCCTGTAACTCGGGACCAGAATAGTGCTACGGTAGCCCCTGCCTGTCGTAAAAGGCGACTAAAAGGGG